>VWZF01004329.1:300100-337475 GCA_013396755.1 Sclerurus mexicanus
GGGAAAAGGGGGAAGGGAAAGGGAAATGGGACAAAAATGGGTAAGAACAAAACAAAAACAGATACACACACACTCGTAAACTCAGGGAAAAAAGCTCAATAAGTAACTAATACAATAAAATCTCACCAAAAGTAACTTCCCTTCAGAGAAGCAGTAGAGATCTCCACCTCCGGACGAGTGAGGCACCAGTGTCTCTGATAGGCCTCAGCTCACATAGATAAGAGCTAAGCCAGCACAGAGACCTGATGTCCTCCCCAGCACACGAAAGGAAGAGAGAGAGCAGGAGGCAACTCCCCAATCTTATATACCCCTGATTACGTGAAGGAATGGTGTGGAATACTTCCTTAGTTATAACCTGGTTACTAGGGAAGGCCCAGACCAAGACCAAGAAAACTAAACCACCACATCAGGATAAGAAGTAAGCTGTTCTAATAAGAATAATATATTTATAAAAGATTTTGTACTCATTTAAGTATTTTTCAGGCCCATAGCTTCATGTGAAATCAAAGACCTGTTGGCACATGAAGTCTGAGCTTCCTCTCGATGAAGGTAACAACAGCTAAGTGATATTTCCAATAATTTTTCTGGTAGAGCAACGTGTGCTAATGGGATGTGCACTCAATTCATTTAGTCCCACTGCAACCAATTTTAACGAAACATATAAAAACATAACCAAGCTTCAGGAGTTGAAATAGAAACCACATGAGCAAATGCTTTCCAGCAGAACAATGTTGTTAATGGATAGGGCCTTTTTGAGATACTTCATACCTCCAGAGCCTTTGTAGAGGCAGGTGGTCTTTGCAGCTCCAGAGCAAACATTCCTATTCGGAAGGCCAGGTTGTGGTACTCCAGACGCTCACTCAACACAGTCAGCAAGAAAGCAGCTTTAGACAAGGTGTTGGTTGCCATCCATGTCTGCTTGCTGGTTGATACCTTGTTCTTTTTGCCCTGTTTGAGGAAAAGTTTGTCACAGGACACTTTCCTAAACATCCTAAATTACTCTATGCTTGTCCCCCTATTATTGACAATAACTAGTAGAGAGAAGAAAGAATAAAATACATTTAAATTTTATTCCCTTTGCTGAGGAATCTCAAATTCCAGTGGTTACTGCTGAACATTACTTCCTCCATGTCACCCCAGCACAATACATTGGAAGAGCTGGCCAGTGGATAAGACACATGTCCACTACTGTACTGATGCTGTGCAGGCCTGTTCCTTGCAAGGGAGCCCTTCCATACAACAAACACTGCTTAGTGTCGCTACCAGTGAGTTTCCAGAAGTTTATGCTTATTTCTTTCCTCTCCAACCCTCTTATCCTGAAACAGCAAGACTACTAACATAACTTCTTATGGCTGCTGTGTAACCTCATAGCACAAGTAGCAGGTATCTCTTAAACAAAATACCATTTGAAGCTATGTTAAATGCAGTGTTTTGTTCAACTGATTTAAAATAGACTCCTAAAAGTGCTGCAGCTTTCAACAGACAAACCAAGCTGCTCTCTGAAGCATAAAAAAAAGTAAAGCAGCTTTTAACTAATCTCAAGTTTCTGAGGACTTCAAGTCCTGCTGAAAGGCCTCTTGTTTTTTTTCTCCCTTTTATTCACAAACACACATAGAGTGATAAGATGCAGTAATGACATGCAGAGTTCAATCCAGAGGAAGCATCAGTGAAGGGCCCTGAACCACAGCAAATGAGCAATGCCTGGGAATGCTGTTGGGTCCACCCCACATACTCCTTCTACCTTACTCTCTAGCTCCAAAACTAGACAAGCTTTCTCTCTACCTTAGTTGGTGGCTGCTCCACTTTGAGATCTGGAGGGTTGGCCAGTAGGTCCCTGGCAAGCTCTACAGTTAAGCGGCAAGCTTCATTACTGTATCCATGTGCATACAGGGCCTCAGCACAGGCAAACAGGATCTGCAAGAACAGATGGTCATATTCAAACCACATTTCCCCAGCCTGCTCAAACCACTTGTCACAAAGACTGTAAACACAGTTCACAATTAACTTCAGCAGCAGTCCTGCTCAGAGTCCTCCCTGCCTTCACCCCTCAAAGCACCCCCCTAAAACAGGTCTTCTTTCATGATTATATCCCATCCTCCCTCCAAGTGCTGTATGAGATCAGAGAATAACTAAACAAAAAAACTAAAACCCAAACTGACTGACTATAACTGTTTCAGAGAATCACAGACTATTCTGAGTTTGAAGGGACCCACTAGGATCAAACTCCAGCTCCTGACCCTACACAGGACACCCCAAGAATCACACCATGTACCCGAGAGCATTGTCCAACTGCTGCTTAACCCTGCCAGGCTTGGTGCCATGATCACTTCTCTGGGGAATCTGTTCCAGTGCCCAACCACCCTCTGGGTGAAGAACCTAATGGGTGAAGTCCTAATATCTAACCTAAGCTTGTTCTGACACAACTTCACATCATTTCCATGCATCTCCGTTCTGCTGCTTGCTCATAGAGCTGCAAGCTCTAAATATTGTTGTGGCTATTATAGGAATCTGACAGTCTATTTATATTGCCTCTCCTTTCCAGAGAATTTCTGCTTACATGGTTGGCTTTAAATTTTTCTTGCTGAGCATGTCTCAGACTTATTTTTAATTTCAGCTCAATTTTGCTTTTTCCAAGAGTGAGACCACATAAAAAGCACATGCTGTTTTGTCTGTGTTTGTAAATCCTGGAGTGTGAGATGGGACTAGCTAAAACTGGGACACAATTGCAGCTAGCACAGAAGCAGGGAGTCAAGCCTGTGGGAAATAGATGTATGCCATCACTACATTAAGACTGTAGATACCTCATGACACAGTGGTTTGTAAGGACATTCTAATCAAGCATTTGATTTAACCACACGCTAGGTTTAAGTGGGACAGCTAGGAGGGTGGCAAGACCGTGATTTACACAATACACAAAAGCACAAAACAGTGTTTTGAACTACATTCAGCTCACCTCCATCCGGTTCTCTTGCTCCAGAGGCTTTATACCAGCAAATATATCCTGCTCCTCCTCATTTCCCCCTTCAGCTTTGTCATCATCTTCCTTGGCTACCTCTTGTGGATTGAGATAGTACACCTGGTAATCATCTTCCTCTTCTCCATCATCCCCTCCCCCCACTGCACCGTTCTCTCCCACTTCTTCTGGCTTCAGGCTCACACCACCAGTGTTCTCATCTGCAGAAGGCAGGTCATCATCACCACTACCCATCTCTCCCACAGGATCCTTGGACGATTTCTTGGCCATGGAACTGCTCCTAACAGTGGGTTCAGGTCCCTCAGAGAAGTACACCCCACCATCTTCCTCAAAGGCATCCCTGTAACTCCTGCTCAGTGGGCTTTCTGTAAAACTAAAGGTGTTGCTGGCTTCTGCCCCCAGTGCCAAGCTGCTGTCATCCAGGCTCATCTCTGCCAAGTCTGGCTCCAGAGAACTGTCTTCACTGCTCATGCGCCGTTTCCCACTATGTTTACTGGTCAAGCCTTTGCTCACTGGCAACTTTGCTTTGCCCACTGCAGTCTTATACACAGCCTTATCCCCTTCTGCTGACAGTCGTCTCAGAACCCTCTGTGGCGTTTCAGAGACAACTTTGCGCTTTCCTGTAAGTTCCTTTGGACGAACTGCTGGTTCCTGGGGAGAGGGCCGCAGCCTGTCCCCAGGCTGCAGACATGGTCCCCCAGGCTCCTGTCCATGGGTTCTACCAGCCTCAGAGGCAGTTTCTGAGCACTGCAACCGGCAGCTCCTCTGCTGGATGGCCTTTACCCAACAAAATGAGTTCTTCTTGTCAGTGCTGCTGTATGTAATCCCAGGAATGGGATAAGCTTCCTCCCAGTTGAAGTAACAGGCTTCCACAGCTGGCTTGAAACCTTGGAAGAGCTTCTCCAGTGATTTCTTGTGCTGACCTCTCTTAACATTATCTATGACTTTCAGCTGCCACTGTCTGAGCTGTGAGCAAAGGTCCCGGCGCCTAAGAGAAGCAAGAAGACAGGTTAGGGAGCAGACACAAAAAGAACCTGCAACAAACTACTACTTAACCCACAGAACACCTGAGTATCATGGGGAATTGGTCTTGGAAACACTCATAAACTGTTTGCAGCAGCTGTGAAACTGCCCTGTGAGTAACTCCAGTCAAGACATTCACAAATACAAACTAAACAGACGGCACAGAAAAGCACAGTGACTTTCTGGACCAACAGGACCAACTAATCTGCCTCACAGACACTTACCTCTTTACCCCGATGTGCCTATACAGAGCCCAGCAATGTAGGCTGTCCTCAGGAGAATAAACTGTTGCAAACCATAGGCACAGAACAAGCAAGACAACAATAATTGATGCCCAAATAACTCTGAGAAAGAATCAAGCTGGGAGGGCTATATAAACTGAAATTACATAGCAGTTAATCCCATGCCCCATATTACTATGGGAAGAACAAAATAGTTCTGCATTTCCCAGCTCCAAGTCTCACATAGAGCCTAAGCACATGAGCAAAACAGTCTAAATGGATTGATGATCTAACTCAAGGACAGGAAAAGACATTTCTAGAAATTGGACCACATGTCTCAATCAATGGCCAACTTGTTTCTGACACAGATTTCAGACATTTGAAGTACAATCCCAACACTTCAATCAAAGAACAAATAAAAAATAAAAAATAAAAAAATTTTTAAAAAAATGGGGTGACCCAATTTAGGTGCAAAGGGCATTAGGACAAAAGGGACTAAACAAAATGGACTACTTATATTTGTCCACTGAAGAAATTAATTAACAAGGGAGCAGAATAGCAGGACTTAATCAAGGGAAGATTTTCAGAAGGAAAAAGAAGGAGCAGGAGCTACTCAGGAAATGTAACATAAGACTGGGAGCCTGCAAAGTCTCCTTATGAGTCATTGGAAAGTATAGAAGTACAAGTAGAAGAGGGTTTTTCTTGGAGACTATTCAAATACCAAGAGAATAGGTAATCAAGCAGGACCATTTCAATTATTCATTAGCTCAAGTAGGGGATCTGAGCAAATTTGAACTGTGTCAAATAACTCAAATTAGAATATACATAGCACAACTTCATACTTTATTAATGGCCAAAAATATTTTATGTTTTTTCTATGTGATTTGATTGATGTTTATGTTTATTTTAGGCCTCATTCCCAGTTTGCTACAGTTTTTGACTTGTCTTCAACTCCTATATTTAGCTACCTCATATTGTAAACTGTACAAAACAGAAATTGCATCCATTTTAGCATCCTTAATGTGCCTTACATAGATAGGGCACTTTATTAACATTACACAACAATTCACAGAAAGAAAATCCTGTTAACATGGAATTGTTTTGAAAATACCATCCTGTTGGATTGTTCTGAGAAACTTTTCCTGAGAATTTACAGCACATTAAAACTAATTCAATATATTTTACACACCACACTTTGTAGACAAGATGTACAAAACAAACTACTGCAATGGCAACCACTATCTCAGTATGAACTCTCAGTTCGTCCTCTGCTATTCAACTGGTGCTAAATAAAGATGGCACAATATGGTTTAGAAATCTGCAGAAGCCACATAATTTTTTCTCAATTGAAAACACTGACTGAAAAATCATACACTGGTGACACTGATTGCCAATACACTGTAGAGAATAAACTCCCTCAGAGCACAGAAAGCAAGAATCGGCTCATCTTGAAATAGACAACAGTGAATGACTGGGCTGAAGAGAAGCCCATTAAACTGCTGAATGGTTAAATATAGAAATCATTAAAATTAATTGGTAACTGGTGCTATCATTCAAACAAATGTTCTCCACTGGGACACTACAATGCAGAATTACACCCATATGTAAAACAGGAGTCCCAGAAAACAAATTATTCAGACTACTGGATGTTGCTAAAAGCAAGCAGTAATAGCAATTACAGTAATTACTGTGCTTCGAACATTACACAGCACATAATCCAGAAGGATTAATGGTTGAACAGGTAATGAGGTAATGATACAAACACAAGAAACCTACAGGATGAAACTCTTGAGTGTGCTTGAGTATCACAGAAATTGAAGAGAGACAGGATCTGATTCTGGGGCTCACCTCTGTGGACTAATAGTTGGGTCAAGGACAGCCAGCCTCCAAAGAACCACCATCTCATCACACATACTTGCACAAGCGTGAGCAGCTACTTCTGACTGGCCATTGCTGCGTCCTGTGTGCCCACTGGCGCTGCTGTGTGACGCAGATGTTCGCACACTGTACCACCAGCCAGTTATCTGCAGGAGAAACAATTCAGTGCAGCTATGTTGTTGCCAACATCTCAACCCCTGCTCTCAATCCCAATCACAAGGAAATGGGATCTATGGTTAGTACTATGTTTTCATTTGACTCCAAAATAACCATGACCATTAAAACAGTATTGGTTTGTGAGAACTAAGGGCCTCTCAAAACTTCCCTGGTTAGAAGGCAAATGCCCACAGAACAAAACACTCACAGGAGGTTCACTTACTAGAAGCCTTCACACTTGGAGGGAAGAAGGGAAAAAACCTGATAAACGGAACTCCTGCTCAAAGGTGAGGTATGTGATGAAGCAATAAGGAAATTTACACTGCAGTTTATATTACAGACTGAGATCAGTGTCCTGAACTGTCAAAGGAAACCTTTCTCCTAATATTATTTAAAAAAATATAAAGGAGTTTTATTACTTAAATCCACCAAAACCAAAATAATCTGAGATTCTATCACACAACATATATCTTTAGATTTTATCAAAATGACAGTTCATATGTGACATTCTTTGTTTTAAAATAACAAAACACAACATTAAAATAAATCACCTTCACTGGGCAAAAGTCAAATCAAATACGCTGAACTAAAGAAATCAGACTCCACATATTCATGTTAGAAGGACTGAGGCATTTTGGGAATATAGTGTTATTGGGACATCATTAAATCAGAACAAGAGCAAACTGTAACATCATTTTAGCACAGAGAAGCACATGCCCATAATGCATACAGGCTATTAAAAAAATTGTATTCCATGGACTGTATAGACACACAGCACCAATCAGTGGCTCTGCCCTGGTTCCCCAGAATTTTCCCCTGCCTCATAGCAAAGAAACTTGAATACCTGCTCATAGTTGAGACACTGGTCAGTCAGAATCTCCAGCAAAGGAGCTGCATTGCTATCCCGTCTCTTAAACATCTCCCGCACAATGGAAAGCAAGTTCCAGATTCCTTCAGGTTCTCTCCCTCGCAGGGGGCGCAGGAGACAGGCCCACTCAGCAGCAGCTGGTGGCTCCGTGGAAGACAGATACATTGAATTCACATCACTGTAGGTAAAACAGAAGAACAAGGATGAGGAAAGAATTAAATCAAGCACAGTCATACAAAATCCTGAGTATAATCTAAATGCAGAAGTATATTTGTCCCTTCAATGGGACAGAAATGAGTAACCTAAAAGACAGAACACATAATGAGCCTATGAACACCACACAAGCACAATATTGTGCAAATACAGTCTGTTCTACTGAAATAACACTACACAAGCTATGCAAAAATACAGTCCAGAAGAGTGACTGTGAAACTGAGCATCCTTCAGCCCAAGGCATCACATAAGCATACAGGCTATATGGTGAACGAGCTTACAGATTGCATGAATATCACAATTTCCCTTTAAGGGGAAACAGTTTACCTGAAAACAACAGGAGAGGGTCCACAGAATTTATGAAGGGTTTTCTTTATGTTGTCACTCAGCGTAGATTCATCTAAGTACCAGGTGCTTTGATCTGATGCAGAGGGTCCAGCAGTGGGATCTTACAAAAAAAACAAACCCACATTTACAGTCTGCAGGCTTTGAAGGTATTTTACTCTGTATATTTGAATACAGAGTTTATAGGCAGTACACAGGCAGTGCTGCTCAGTTTATTTCACCCACTGCTGAACATCCTATTCAGAATTATCTTAAAATGCTACCATAACATTACCTTCACCAGTGACAACATTAAATATGTCTGGCATGCTGAACGGTAGCACTACAACCTGTGAGACCAGGAAAAATTCAAGGACTGTGCCAACAGAACCCTCACCAAGTTCATTGAGAAAAATGTACGCTTCTGTACCTAGGACAGAAAACCCCATGCATCAGTACAGATGGAAAACCAAATAGCTGAGTAGCTGATAGGGTTTGGTGATTATGGCAGATGCCAAGCTGAACACAAACCAATGGCAAACTTTCACTGAAAACACAAAACAGAAAAAAAGATCTGCAAACTGGGCTATATTAAGAAAAACATAGCTAGCAGACTTGAGGAACTCAGTTCATCGCCCCTACCTGGCACTGGTCAAGTTATACCTGGGATATTGTATCCATTTTTGAGTCTCCCAGTCCAGAAATGATGCTGAGAAACAAGGGAGTGTGGGGAAGTGGTTGTCCCCTGTACTTGGCACTGGTGAGGCTGCACCTTGAGTACTGTGTCCAGTTCTGGGCGCTCACTTCAGGAAGGGTATTGAGGTGCCGGAGCGAGTCCAGAGATGGGTAACAGAGCTGGGGAAGGGTATAAAGGGTAAGCTCTATGAGGAGCAACTGAGGGAGCTGGGATTGTTTAGCCTGGAGAAGAGGAGGCTTAGGGGGGACCTTTATCACTCTCTACAACTACCTGAAAGAAGGCTGTAGCCAGGTGTGGGTTGGCCTCTTCTCCCAGGCAACTCACGACTGGACAAGAGGACATAGCCTCAAGCCGTGCCAGGCGAGGTTTAGGTAGGACATTAGGAGGAATTTCTTCACAGAAAGTTATTAAACATTGGAATGGGCTGCCCAGGAAGCTGGTGGAGTCACCATCCCTGGAGGTATTCAAGGAAAGAGTGGCCATGGCACTTAGTGCCATGTTCTAGTTGACATGGTGGTGTTCGGTCATAGGTTGGACTCAATTATCTGAGAGGTCTTTTCCAACTTGATTGATTCTGTGATATAAGTGCAAGGGATATAGAGATAGTTGAAGGCACAAAGCACATGATCTATGAGGTGAGACTGAAGAAGATGGGTTAATTTCATCTAAAAGGAGTGGGTGAGGGGTGATCATTAACAGCCTATAACTACTTGGAATCACAAATATAATGCAGACAAACTCTTCTTTGTACTAGAAGAGAATAAAAAAGGATATTCATACAGGACACTAGGAAAAAAAAATCTTGACCAAAAACAGTAATGCAGCAATAAAATACAAATACTCTATCATCTCTGGTAACCAAGACTTAACTAAACTATCCCAAGTCACAGCTAACCCAATCTAGTGTTGCAAACAGTCCTGTTTTGAATAGGAACTTGGAGAGGTCCCCTCCAATCAACATTTCCAGGAGTCTCCAATTAATACTGAATTAAAAAGAAAACCACATTGTTAGAAAGTTGCATTGCCTGATGCTGCCTTCCTCTGCCAACACTGAGGCATCCATTACACCAGCAATTGCCTATACTCATCCCTTTTCCTTAACTTCCACCTGCAATTCAAGCTACAAAGTAACAGATCAGTTCAGAAACCTGAAGCGGCGGAAATACATTCTCTTCCTATCTGTGACACAGATTTCTGAAATAAGATCTGTTAATTACCTGGGGCTCCACACACTGTGTTGATGGCAGTAGACTGAGAAGATAGCAGCTCATCCAGCAAGCGCTGAGCTGTTGGAAGAATCTGAAAACATGAAGCAAACGTTCAATATACACAGTATTGCTTGTTCTGATACACCCAGCTAAAGATCATGACTGAAGCACTGGTAATTTCAAAAGTATCAAATACACAGTGCTACGTTTTCAGAAAGGACGACAGAGGGTGCTAGAGATCACACAATGGCAACCAGCCGTCACACCTCTCCCTTCGCAAAGCCAACACTTATGTATGGCTCACTTTCTGTGGTCACACCCTAAGCAAACAAAAGCATCACGGATTATTACCTCCCTTCTCATTTCTTGAGGAATAAGAGCCTATAGAGAGTGATATTGTAGCTAATTTTGAGCGATAGGGAAGTCACTGCAGTCAAGGTCACCATTTTCCTGCACTTTGAAAGTTCTTTATTTCTTGTTCCTGAATTATTTCTCTAAAACCCAAGCTAATGGGAGCAGGGGACCAAACTATAAAATACATCTACACATAACTTTCTGGGCACACTTTAGTTTATTTGCCATACTGTTAGCAAGGGGTCTCAAAAAACTAATGTAATTTCAGCACTAAACTAATCATAGCTTCTGAACATCTCAGAGCATAAGCAGAGAAGGCTCACACCTGACTGTAAAATCCAATGTAGCTATACCCTCAAACATGCTTTCTTTTTGAAAGAAACGTGCACAGTAGAAAGAGCTTTTTTCCCAAAGTAGGTCTGGGCTGAAACTAGATCCATTTAGCCTTTATAATGCACACTTACAACAGGTAAGTTGTTAATCCATCAGGTTAGGGTTTAAATTACTTGCAACAGAATATCTGATAACCCTCACCTCTCTCTGCACAACAGTTCAGGTCTTACTGTAAAGAAAGGTGCATTCAGTACGCTTGTATTTGCAAATAATACAGATCCATCTCAAACAGATGGAAAGTAAAAATGCTTCAGAAGGATATTTTACATTTCAATCACCTGAAGAAACAAACTCAGCATTAAGTTATTCTTCTACCTCCTACCACAACTGCGTATTTCAAGTCACTACAAAGCAGAAAAGTCACAGGTCTAAGCAATGTCACAGCTTTAGGCTGAAGTATCAAGAGACCTGTAGTGACCCTCCTTCAGGCATTTTTGCCAAGATTTTAATTGGAATAGTACTGGCTTCATGAAGGGAAAAAGCTCTTGGGCAAAGAACCAGGTAAGAAATTCCAGCTGTTCAGAATCACTGTCATTTTCATAGATACATTAAACACTACAGAGATTTTGAAAAACATCTTATGTAGCTGCATTCCTACAGACCACCAGCCCCTTACACTTGAAAGTAATTCAGCATTATATTACTGTACCATGTCATTCACAAACTGGAAAGAAGGATAAAAGAGAATCATGTGTACAGCTTACTCTAATTCTACATTACACAGTCAAAATATGGGGACCGAAGGTATCAGAGTATCTATCTCCACCCAGAAATCCTGAAGACCAGAAATAAAGCCGTCAGAAAAGTTTGGGGTGTGCCTTGCCTTTTTCAAAGGAATTACACAACACTGTTTAAGACATATCTGCCAATAAAACACAAACTCTTCTGTTGGGCAGCATCCATTAGATTATGTGGCAAAATAGCAATAATTAATCAATCCAGATGTTCCTGGTGCACAGCTGGTACACATGACCAAAGGAGGAATAAGACTTGCAGAAAGGAGCAGACAAAGAATATTTGAAAGCAAACAACTCACATGCCATTCAGGAAACAACTACCACCAAGATATATTAGTTACCTGAAAGTAGCTTTCAAAGCCCTCCTCTATTAAGCACCAAACTATGTGCCATTAAGATCAGAGAATTTACCGACAAAAGCAAAGCTTTGCGTGTTACATAATGCAGCAAGAAGCGCATACTAGCGGTGCTCATCTCTCAGCAACAAAAAAGCAGTATTTTTATTTCACTTTCTTATTGTACAATTTCTCTGTTTTTTCTCATAAGAAGATCAATATTTCTGTAGGAAATTTAGAGGACATTTTAGCAATAGAATGTCTTAGTGTCCCAAGCACAGCACCATAATATGAATTTTAGGCACATGCTGACAGTAATCTAACTCCTACTTAAGAGGAGTGCATTTTGAATGCACTACTGAAATGTGACAGATACCCATGCAGGTCAGTTTCTCTCAATCTCCTAGAGCTGAATGAGCATAAAAGCGTTGTCAAGACCTTATATTTTTTAAGCAGACAGTTCACAATCATTTGGGTATTCCAGGGCATTTTGTTGCAAACATTTTAGGCAGGTGATACAAACGACCTGACCTTGAACAACAGGTATATTGGAGGAGAGCAGACCTTGCCTTTGATTAGTAAGATTTCAGTCTATTACTTTCCAAATGATTCATATGAATCACACTGGGGGCAGTCAAAAGGTCACCAGTTGGGTGCATTGCAAGGTACCCACTTAAGGCACATAAAATACTTTCCCTGGGCAGTCTTCTCCACTTAGTTAACCATACAAAAAAAGAAACAACCTGATTTGGGCTACCTAACTTTTCCATGATCACGCATTTATTTATTGTGCTTGATCTCCCACGAGCCCAGCATATATTCATGTTGATACAAATAGCCACCACTCTTCTTTCTCCTTTTAAGACACTTCTAATCTTTTACTTGGCAATAGACAATTGTAAAATAATAGAACAGCAAACCTGAAAAGAGCAAGAACTGAATGTCTTCCCTGCAGCTCAAACTGAATAGCATGACTGGTTATCTTGCAACAAAAGGCATCATATAAATTGATCCGGAATAAAGATAACTGAATTTAATAAAAAGTCACTCATATCAATTGTCCCCACTTACCTGTTGTGGAAGTTCACTGATTAGGTACTGAGCAAATTTTTGCAATTGGTCTCGTTGTAGCCGAGACAAAGACTCAGACACAGGTGCTCGTAAGCATACTGCAGATGCCTGGAAAAGAAACCATTAACAAGGCAGACTTAATGAACCTGTGTCCACCAAATGGACAAAGTGTCATGAACAGTAGTTATGTTGATACATAATGTGCTTGATCTTGATGGTCAATTTTTTTTTTCTCTGAAATTACATGGTGTGTTGCAGATAAGATGCAAATAAGCTGTCTAGGCTTTATAAAACTGTTTTTAAGAGATTTTTCTTTTTTTCAAGGAAACTGCTTTAACAGCTGTGCTTAAGATCTGTTGTTGCTAGCAATTGCACAAATACTGGCAGAGATTTCACAAACAAAACTCTAAAATAGGACCTTATTCCTTAAGCTTCTGGCAAACCAACCAGCTCTGTGGGGGACTGTTTCACAGAATCACAACCACCTCCTTTATCTCATTAGTGTTTTTTAATTCAGTCTTACAATCAGTCTCCTTCTGTATCTTAGAACAACTGAGATTATAAAAAAAAAAAATCACTAGTTTCTTAACCTTTTTCACTTCATAGAACAGAAACGTCCTACTTAAAATTTTGACTGTAAACAGGCAAGAGCAGTTTGATAATAAAGATATTTCTGATATTGTCTTGCCTACATAGAGCAATATACCCTAATTGCACGTGTCAGCAGGCTGTTTATAAAAACATGAAAATCCCTTCACCATAATTTTTCAGGTAAAGAAAGGACTAGAAGGGAAAGAATATTTTTATTTTACACAAGTCCAAATTTTCTGAGTGTAAATAACAGAAATGAAAACTTGTCTTCTACCATCACTCCCCAAACGCACCTTTTAAAACTCAAGTTAATAATTCAAAGCAGAACCCATTTTTTGCCAACTGTCCAGTCTTAAGTACAGACAGTATATCAATATTCTGATGATTTCACAAGAGTATCAATTAAAGGAAATGACAATTGTTCATTGTGATATTAATAAGCTGCAGCAGGTTATTAGCACTTATTTAAGAATCTGACATTGATCATAAGCATATTAGCTATAAATATTCTGTGGCAGTAGAAAATCTTCCGTTCCTTTCAATCACACCAAAGCTTAATCCTTCCTTAAGAAATATTTCTCAGTTTGCCAAAGACAGAGGAAATTAAACTGTATGCAGCAACTGGTGTATTTCTACACATTTTCAACTGAATTTGGCTGGGGTATAAAATGTCTACTTTTTGCTCTATAGAAAGCCACACACAATTAAAGCAGTCAAATAAAAACATTACATAAATTTAACTGATTGAAGTCTACAAGTCAAAATTACACTACCTGCCTCAGTATGTGTTAAAATGAACCAGTGTACATAAAGGCCAACAGTGATCAAACTTACTTTCCTTCTGCACTCTTATCAAACAACATAAAGAACAAGCTTTCAAATCCCATATTTATAAAGACTTTAATAAAAGACCAACTATTGATGACCTTTCACTCCTTGCAGAGATGAAGAGGGAATGTGTAATTCCAGCATTTAAATGAGAAACAGGAAGGGGACAAAAAGCACTCAGTATCTTCCCTTAGCAATCTGCACATTATCAAAGGACATTCTGCAGTTTAGTGTCCCAGACAATTCACTCTGCAGACCGCAACTGTGAGTGCACATTTGCACAATCTGTAACCAGAGTGCCAGAAACAGCTTCCCTAAAGAGAGTGTGTCTTGCACAAAGCTGTAATGAGGAGAGACTCGAAGACGACGCCTAGGGGAGAGCAGAAAGGTGTCTCAAGGCCTACATTGTGGATGCGGAAGAGGCAGAGCGCCACGACGTGAGCACACCACTTGGCCCCAGCCCCGCAGGTGCAGCTGCACGATGTGATCCTGCACCGGTCAAACATCACTGCCACGTTGTACGCGCCCTTGGGTGGCACCATCTGCGGGGGTACCACAGTGGCACTCAGGTGGAAACCTGCCAAAATTCAAAAGGCCAGAGTTACTCTTTGGGTACTTGGGAGACTGATTCAGCTAGCACGGAAATTTAGGTATATGCCATTTAAATACCAAAACAGCACATGTAGCAACAACATCCATGTAAGGATGGACACAGATCTAGAGTCTTTAACACTTGCTTCTTCCCAATCAGCTATGACTGAATATTAACAGAGATGCATAATGTGCTATAAGAGGTTCCAAAACACCAGCTTTTAACACATTAATTTATTTCTATTACTATTTAACAGAGAAAAGCAGAACTGGATGAAGCCATTCACCGGGTCAAAGATAGACTGTACATATTTTAGGCATGTCTTCTGTGCTAACTCTTGCAACAGTGCACAACAGGTGACTTGTCGAGAATTATTACCAAACCAATCAACTTTCACCATTTCACAGTCAGCTAAAGAAGGCAGCAATTATCCTAAACACTTAGTTTCACTTTGTCACTTTAGAAACTACCAATTTCTAATAAATTAGGAACTTCCTTGTAATTTTCTTAATACCTCATTTTTATAAATCTACTCAGAAAACAAAAAAAACCCCTTTGCTTAGACTGAAATCAATGGAAAAGGAAAATTTCAGAAATAACACTTGAATAAATCCAGCCCCACTAATCAGTGATCACAAATGAATAAATTATGAATTTCATCTCAGGCAGGATGACAAAGGACTTTAACAAGGCTTTGCTTCATGTAAACTCATGTACAGTGCATACCAGTTGTACTCATAATGCAGCTTCCTGTGGAGATAAAGCTCATCCAGAAGCACACATATTAGCAGGAAAAGGCCATCAGGAGCATGAATCTTCTACTCCTCTTGAAGGTGCCTATCAGCAGTTAGTCATCCTCTAGAGCAATTAATATCAGCCTCAGAACCTTTTTGCTAGTCTGGAATTCAGTTTTAATGAAGCACAGAAAGCACTGAGGGTATCAAAGTCATAACCAAACTTCATTTCAACAGTCTACCTTAAGTGAAAAACTATGGCTTGGGATAGATGACTGAAGTAGTTTCTCCACCATCAGGACAAGGAAGTCCATCCTAAATTCACACCACTGAATTTTTTATTATGATATTGTGAGATCATAATAACGATGGTGTTCAGGAGTGCATATGACTTACTAAATTAATTCCATTTAAGATAATGTGCATCTTTTCCTCCTCAAATCCCTGTAGCCATTCAAACTTGCTCTTACCTTGCCTAACCTTTTTATTTCTCCTGTTCATCAGAATTCAAATCCTCTTCCTGACGTGTGTGATTATTTAGATTAGTACACATAATGCCACCCAAATTCTTCAGCCATTTTAGCAATTGGAACAGAATAAAACAAAAGAAGGCATTCACACAAAATTATTGCACTGCTTACTACTAGATACAGTTCTAATTTATGTTCCACACTTGGATAATACAACCCAAGCAGTTCAGCTAGTCCTTCTGTTACACTGCAAGTATTTCAGACTAATGCCCTGATTTTCACATAAGCAAATTGAGCATTTCACAAGGTGGAATTGCAGCAATTCTGTTTCACTGCAAAAAAAAAAAAGTATTCAAAAGGTGTTAAAGACAGGACTGCAGCCATATGCTCTTACCAAGCTCCTACTGTGACATTCTTATTTGTATATAAAGACAGTTAACTGACAATGCAATGAGGGAAGAACACTTACAAAAAGAGACAAAGTTTAAGGGCTTTTACATGACATATCACAAGATTCAAATCAACCTGCAGCTTGATGAACGTGTCTGACACTGTCACTGCTAATTCAAGCAGCACTGCCCAGTTAGTTCTTTTGCAACACCAGTCTTGCTGTACTGAACAATTGTTTGTGGAATGAAACAGGAAACCATTGACTCCAACTGTTAACCTGGCAGGTGCTACATCCACATGTTTTTTTAATGCTTCCAGGGATGATGATTCCACTGCTTCCCTGGACAGCTTGTCCCAGTGCCTGACCACCCTTTCAGTGAAGAAAATTTTTATAATATCCACTCTAAACCACCCCTGGTGCAACTCCTCTCCAGACAGTTTTTACTCAGCAAACAGTGCACCCATTCAAGCCATGAGCAACCAGTTTGTCCAAGAGAATGCTGTGGGAGACAGCGTTAAAGGCTTTACTAATGCCCATGTAGACAACATGAACAGCCTTTCCCTCATCCACTATGCAGGTCACCTTGTCATAGGAGATCAGGTTAGTCAGGCAGGACCTGCCTTTCATAAACCCAAGCTGGCTGGGCCTGATCCCCTTTTGTCCTGCATGTGCAGTGTGACGGCACTCAAGATCATCTGCTCCNTAAACTCAAGGCAGGTGCTGAACAGCTTCTAGTGATGCTGTTAACTATTTCTGGGGTTTATCCTTGTTTCACTTCTACACTGTGGATTGCAAACAAGGAATATGTTCATGTACTTTATCATTTTGGATTGTTGACTCCTAATGTGCTGAGGCATTATGAAGGGGTAGCCTTTTCGGGCCTTGCAGAGACAGAGCGAGATCGACTTTAATTAGGAGTTTTAACCTTTTCGGGGTTTTGCTCTGTTTCAGCCCGTAGATCCCCAAATTCTCCTTCCACCCCTTCTTGTAGATGGTCTTTGTATTTGCTAACATCCAGCCAGCTGGGACCTCTCTGGTTAACCAGGACTGCCAGTAGATGTTGGAGAGTGGCTTGGTGAGCTCTTCCAACAGCTCCCTCAGTACCCTTCAGTGGATCCTGTCAGGCCCCATGGATTTGTTGGTGTCTTAAGCGGCACAGCAGGTCAATGGCCATTTCCTCCTGGATTACAGGGCTTCATGCTGCTCCCTGTCTCTCTCTTCCAGCTCAGGGGGCTGGGTACCCTGAGGGCAACTGGTCTTGCTATTACAGACTGAGGCAAAGAAGGCATTAAGTACCTCAGCCTTTTCCTTGTTCTTTGCCACTGTTTTCTCCCTTCATCCAATAAAGTATGGAGATTCTCCTTAGCCTGCATTTTGCTTCTGAAGTATTTGTAAAACTATTTTTGTTGTCTTCAATGCCAGTAGACAGACTATGTTCTAGCTGTGCTTTGGCCCTTCTAATTTTCTCCTTGCATAAACTCACAAATTCCTTGTCGTTCTCCTGAGTCGACAGTCTCTTCTTTCAAAAGGAATAAAAACGTGATTTGATCAAATGGAAAAGCTGGAAATAATCAACTGCTTCTTAGACTAGGACCTACAAAATAGCCTATCCTTCTCGCTCTCTAACCATGAAACTTAATCTTTCAGGAAAAGTATCCAAAAGAAACGTATGCTTCCCATTGGTTAAAATCCATTTTTCAGAATTGTGTCAATGTCTTTTGCTTTTAGTATTTATTTTATCATGAAACTCATTTATTGTGAAATTCCAGGTCTGTTTAATCATTTTCTGTGGTCTTATTAGTCCTCATGATTTCATGAGGTGGTAATACACAAAATTGAAATACCCCAAGCTACTCAGTGAGCAACTTGAATGAAAAGATATAAGTGATGATGAGATAAAAACACCCTCCTAAGAATATTTGTTGCAACACATGTTCCCAGCTTTCTTCATCGCTATTTGGTAGATCTGATACCCTTAAAACAATGACAGCAAACACACCTCTGCTTAAATTTAAGAATGTCTTTTCTAGCCTTCCCAGGGCTAACAGAAAAAGAAGAGCTGAAGAAACGCTTTTAGACAGGAAGTAAAGCAAGGCAATTTTGGACACTTGTTTGTTTTAAACCAAGATAGGAGAACCTCTAAAAAGTGGAGACTTAGAGACACTATTCAAGGAAATGCAAAGTTAGAATCCAAACTGAACCTGCTGCTGATTTCCTCTGCTGTTAAAAGGAAATTAAGCCTATGATAGAAAAAAAAAAGCCCTGAAATCCACAACACACATTATTGCTGTTTGATAACAGCAATAATGCCATCAGTGCAAGGAGGGGTGTGATGTAAGTACGTGATTATGACAAAGGGAATGGGCAGGAGAAGGTCTATAAAAACCAATTCTATGTGTATATACAGTAGAACACTGTAAAAAAGCAGGGATTTAGAATGCAGTGAAGAGGTGCTACTGTTCAGAAATTACAGATACGGATACGTATGTGAACAAAATGACTAAGATTAATCATTTATGTTTTAAAATAATCTTAAATTGCAAAGGGAAATGGGACAAAAAGAGCACAAAGCACACGTCAAGCTTTGTCCTATTGATCACAGTATCACAATGCACTGCTCAATCCCTCTTCAAATCAAATCTTGTCTCAAAGGCTGCTTCATTTCCTGCATTTCTCTTCCCTTTTTTTGGTATATGAAACTCAAAACTGCAAACACACACTTTAAAATCATTGGGAGTAGACAACTGAAAATATATCCACTCCACCTGTGCTTCTGGGCTGCTATTCATGCAGGGTGAAAAAAACCATCCCTCCAATAGATACAGTTCCTCTACTAAGGAGGAAGCAATGCTACTGTTAAAGTTTCTTCCTTCCCTTCCTGGGCAGGAAGCCCAGCTGCTGTACCTGGACTTGAGAAGTTTCTCCCATGTATCACTCGCTACCTCCTCTTTTTCTCTACTCCTCTCCTCCTCCCCCAAGCACAGGTTTTACACTAATATTCCCAGCCTTTGTTTACTTACATTGCTTTACACCATGCCTTTTTAATGTATTACTGAAACAAGTTCTGACTACAGTCTCATTACTGTCTATTAAATATTCTTCTCTTTTCCACTGTGGAAGCTGCAGGAATTACTGAATTTCAGCCAGCTGCATTTTAACTCATTTTCACTTTCTCAAACATTTGGCTTCCTTAAGTTTAGAAATGCCTTAGAGGCCTCTCTCAGCATTTCGGTCTTGACATATGAATGCCCTCAAAGGACAGTTTAATCCTATCTACTCAATTTCTAAATCGATGTTGATGTTTCAAAATTACTACATGGTCTCAATGGTTATCTTTGTTCTCCCCAAAAGTTTATAGTATTTGTCCCTTTTTTTCCCTTTCTGAAGGTTCTTTACCTAAATTTATTCATTTCACTGATCACTGAGGATTAAGTATTACTAGTGCTATTAACTGAACAGACCCATACAAGTCTCAACATAGGAAAATAAAGGAAATTTCCTAAATTTCCTCCTTAACATTATACATTATAATTTTCCATATTACAAACAGGCTCAGTTCCCACATGCCAATTAGTATTTCATTTCTGAAGCTTACATTTGCAGAAACAAAAATCTGCATTGGACTGACACGGCCCACCTTGACATACTAGTATCTTTATTTCACATAATGCCTTCCCATCAAGCAGCTGTCACTGAAAAAGCTAGCTCAGTATTCTTCTTTGCTTCAAAGAATTTAATGAAAAATCCAGAGCCCAATTCTTTGTACAAGATAAGATTAGCTTCTACAGCCATAAAACACAAAAAGAACAAGATAAGGTAGGAGAAGCTATAAAACCCATTGTCCAACAACAGGGATTTCCGTCTGCCAAAATACTACATGAGTAACTGTACTATGAATACAACTCTTTTGCTACAAGAAAAATTAAACCTTGCAAACCTCCTCTGTGCCATACATGCACTTTAGGCAAGGCATTCATTTGACCAGACAACTAGAAAGCCAAGCTCTCTTTAAGAGTGAGGAATTTAAGCATTATGGAGACAAAGGCTTCCTATGTAGTGTTTGCAAACTGCTGAGGCAGATTTAGGATGTAACTCTGAGAATATTCCTCACCTTTCAGTCAGTTTACAGCTGAGTTGGCTGAGGCTGAACTAAACATAGCACTTAGCTCAAGACATTACAAAGAATACATGTGACAGGGAGTTCAAGCTAGTATGCCAGAAAAACTTGCTTTGAGACACAATCATAGCACTGCTATGCCATTGCAGATATGCTTTTGGGGATCTGAAGTATCTAGAGATGCAGAGCTGCAATGTTCTTACCTATCTGGAGAGGGTCTTTGACAGCCCTCACCCGGAACAGCTGCTCCCCTCGCTGGAACTCATCTGCACTGCCATTTGCCAAACACGAGTACAATCTGCAAGAGATAAACATGACATGTCAAGGTAGGCCTGGTCTTGAGAAACTTACAGTGTTATCCTCTTGGCTGACAGGGTTTTTGAAAAATCCTTACTATCTTGAATATGAAGTCCAGCTCTCTTCTGCCATTTCTACATTTCAATTCAACAACAAAAACCACTAGTCTCTTCCTAACTGGGTTTGTGTACAGCCACTGGCATTTTTAGGAATTACAACCTTAGGCTCTGAAATACAAATTCATTCGTAGCCTAAAATTAAGCTTTTATATACAGTATAATTGAAAGTCTAATGTTAATATGCCACAGTAAAAACTCCTTCTAGATTAATTACCTGCATGCTTAGTGAGGTTTTTTTTACACCTGTGCTCATCAGAATAATAATGTTATACAACCAGCTGGCTTGCTCTGTTCCCACAAAGGTGATCTTAATTCAGCACTTCTGAAATTACGTCCCTCATCTGACACCAGAACCTTAGACATATGTATCCAAGAACTTTCAGGAGGATTCGTTCTAGAGGACTGTAGTATCACTACTTTGCCACAAAATTCTGATTGTACAGTCACATGGGTTGGCCTCCTATAGTATAAAAGCTTAAGCAAAGCTTGGAAAAAGATCTAAAATCACAGTTTTTTACTTTGTACTCACACAATTAATGTGGAAGCAGAAGAAATACAGCCATCTGTATCCACTGATTATAGATGTACTTAGCAAATTCTGGTCCTTAGCAAATTAGGTTCTCCTAATTATACCAAGGTTTGCACAGCCAGCCCTCCCCAGCAATTTCTGAGCCCAGTTAAAGCTCTGACTGCAGCAACAGATTCAAATTGGAAAGATCATTCTGTAAGACTAACATAAGGACAGAACTCTACAAAGTAGTCACCATCCATTAGGCAAATCAAAGAGTGCATTTATTCTGCTACCATTTCCACACAGAACCTGGACATGTACATGCTTCTCCTGGGACACATGCAGGGCAGCTCACCTTGAAATAAAACCCCATATCACAGCATATCCATGAATGACAAAAGGCACATGGGAACCACAGACACACCAAATATACAGGACATCAAACAGACAACAATTCTCCTCTAGTGAACAGAGACTTTTTCTTAGGCGTCAATGAAACAGAAATATTATTCATTACCTTATATCTTCCTCATTTTCTGGGAAACTCCAGAAGGCGATTCGAAGTTGCAGTTGCTCAGGCACTGGAGGATAAACTTTCTCCACCACTTCGAACGGAATGTGAAATGCAACCTGCTTTGCAGATAGTTCCACCAATGGGATCACCAGCCCATCTAGCAAGACAAGAAATAAACTGCAATTAGCCATTCAGAGAACAAAACTCTTGACAGCCTAAAGAGATAGGAGAAGGGAGCTCTTCCACTTCTCTTGTCTCACCAAGTTCAAGACCAGATTTGACAGTAAAAAGCAGCACAGAAATCTTCTGAAGAACTGCCTCAACTTTATCTTTGCTTTCAGTCCCCTAGGGCACAGGCACACATTCCTAAAAAGGAAGTCCTTGGCCAAAAGAGCTTCATTAGCCTAGCAGACTTGAACTTTGTCTCCTGACAAAACTGATGCCATTTAACAAGAATCAGGGTAACCAAATATTTTTCACACATTTCTTTTCAAATGTGGCAGCAACATCCTGTGAATTCCAGGAGATTACACAGAGAACTCTTACAGTGCATATGCACAAGTTGCAATGGAAAGACTACCCAGGAAACTTTAGTACCGACTTTCTTGTCGACATTCAGTATTCAGCTATTTACAAGTTTTTTATTTCAATTAGTATTTGTTGGTTTACTCCCTTCACCATGACCACCACCTTTCATGTGATATCTGTCTTTATATTCCAGGTTCTTTACAGAAGCAACTGGGAATTCACATTAGTGCAGTGCTGACTATATTGAGCCCATGAGGATCTTAACTGGAGGCACCAAGAGCTTTACAGAAATACATTTAACCATCACCTTTCTACCAGACTAATTCCACTGCTTATGCTAAGCGCAGATGAAGGTTTCTTATCATCAGGATATGAGAGTTTTATGTTTCTGCTTTGCTCTGACCTAGATCACACTTATATGAAATGCCAGATTCCTCTTATCTGCAAGTACCTTGCTGCTTTACTAAGATCACTTCCTGATCCATCCCTACAGCAGCCTTGGGTTTCCCCCCTCCCCACCTTCTAACCCTGTTGCCAAGAGCCTAATTAATTCAGTTTCAGATATTCCACGTTATGTTTCTTCGCCGCCCTAACCAGCTTCTAAAACACCACTGGAAGCCAGAATGTAAACCAATCTGGCCCTCAGCTTTCCATCCCCACCGGCTCTCAGGCAACATATCAAAGGAAAACTTAAGCCCTGATGTCAGTAAACGCTTTCTCACCCTCTGCCTAGAGATGCCCTCCAGTCCCAACAGCTGCCAAAGAGGTAGGAGAGGGCTTTGAAAGTGCATGCACACAGTAAAGCAGACGACGTCTCCCCCGTACTGAGCAGACCTGTCAAATGGAAGGATTACATACATATGGAAAGTAAACACAGTCTTCAAACTTTCACATTTATGATTTTTTTTTTTTTATGGAAGTGAAATTAGATTCATTAGGCAGCATTTCCTTCTCCCAGATAGAGTCAGTCTTTTACTATCAGGGTTCTTTCTCCATCAACAGTGACTTTCACTCTGTTATAGAGCCAGTCCCTGTTTAACAGTGCTACAATCCCATTCACAAATGAGAGAAGTAGATTGTAAAATGAACAACAATGGAAAAATGGAGCAACCCTTTCTCTACAGCTAGCAGATAAACAGATTTGGGCAAAAAAGTCATCTCGTTTCCACTTCTGACAAACTGAACACGTGTAAAGCTTTCATCAAGTCACTAAAAATAATACTACTTTTAATTATTGACTAAAAAAAAAGTACTGTTTTTAAGTAGTGCAACATAGTTAAATTCAATATCATTCCTGTTGCTACAGTAGGAGATATCACAGTCCAAACTGAGTCCAAATAGAGGCACTTTCATTCTTGAAATTATTCTGAGCAATGAAAGAAGAGGTACTTCTCATGGTTTAAACTTCAGTTCTTGTACAGAAGTACTTTATTCAAGTCTTTCATTACACTATACTAGAAAAGACATAACATCTAAACAACCTTTACAATGTACAAGACTCGAAAAAGACTACAATAGCAAGCAAAACATCTGAACGTTTTGCTAAGAGCTGCAAGCCTGCAGCCTGGACAGTATTCCTTTGTACGAGGACCTGGTGCTGGGTATGAAGGCTAGATTCGAAATGCTAAAGACAGACTGAGTAGACAAAAAAAAAAGCACAGAAAATCACATTCTGCTTATTATTCTATCATATCTATGCTTATTACTCTTAAAATATTTTACTTTACTGTTCTGATGGACTAGGACACACACACAATCTGAGTCTCAAAGGTACTAGCAGAGCAGTACCTGAACTACCACTAGGAGTAGAAGTACAAATATTGAGATCCCCCTCCAATCTCTCCATTACACTCCTTCAAGCTAAAAAGAAAAATACTTTGACAAGTGTCATGAAAATTACCACTTCTGAGGAAACATTTCTTCCAAGAAGGAAGACAACATGAGGCCTCCTCATCTGCTTCAGCACAAGTCAGCCAGCTTGACTGGAACAGTTTTACACAGAGAACTAAGGCAACGGGCTGACTTTGCATCGAACTCATTAAGTGATTCATCAGCTGTAGTGTGTCAGTAGTAATCAGGAGAGGACAGGTGGCCAAATATCTGGCATATCACAAGCCACAGTTAAACATTCAGAGCACACAACTTAGGCATCTTCAGAATAAGGTGAAAGCAGTAACACCTGGTGGGCAAAAAAAAACCCTAAAAAGCAATAACCTTACCTGTAAAACCATATATTTTTCTAAAATCCTGAATTTTCTATAAGGGAAGAGAGGCACACAAAAGAAAATAGTAGAAAAAAACTGAGAAGTAGAAAATAATTTTTCAATCATGCTTTAAGGGTGAGTGAATTCACAGTAGCTAACTTGGCACACAAGATAAATGCTAAAATTAAGAAGTTAACTACCCTAAGTTTCAAGGGCATTGTCCTCTATGCAGCCAAGCTGAGACCCGTATCTAGAATATGACTCAGAGCATCAGAGGGTCTTTTCCCATTAGACCTCAGCTGGACAGTCCTACTTAGGTGCTTAAACTAGACTTTGAATGCTTTCCTTTGAGTCCTAAACAGAGATCCATTCAAAAAGTTTATCTTTAGATACATAAATCCAGTATTGGTGGATTCATACCCATTTGTATCAAAAGTTATAATCAATAAAACAGACAAAAGGTACTCTCAGGTTTTATAATAAATATTTTTAGCAAGAAAAAAAGAAGAAGTCCACAAAAAAAAAAAATGAAGCATCTCAAGTTTTGCTCAGAAAGTAACAACAGGTATAAGAGAGAAGACTGCAATTTAATATTGAAAAAAATACAGCAGTGAAATCAAAGATGTAATACAAAGCTGACAAATATACAGGACAAATCTATCCAAGAGAGAAGAAAATCTTAAATTGTGGAGCAAAACTAGCAAGAAACACCGTTTGTTCTTGGGAAGCAGATATGATGACCCAAGCAGAACCAAGGAAACATTTCAAGTCCTGGAACAATGAAATCACAAGCAAAGCAAAAGCAACCTCAAACAATTCCCACTTGCAAGTTAAGACTAGTAAAACTCAGGTCAGAAAGAGATTTTGAGAGGCCATCTAATCTATATCTCCTACCTAAGAAGAAGGGTCAGGCATATCTAAACCATTCTGAATAAATCATGCCTCATCTATTTACTCCTACACAGAACATGCAGCTTTGATGAGGACTATCCTGCCCTTCTTGCTACTGTTTTATGTGAATCACAGGTTTGATTTTGACAGCCATTTTAAAACAGCTAAAACCTCACCATAGATGTAATTATTCCTGCTGGAACAACAACAAAAAACCCTGACCCCAAAACATCCCACACTAGCTATGCACACAAACATGCATTCTCACCAGTGGAAACAATTTATGTGCCAGCAGAGCTTGCTGACATAGAGATGTGTGCGTGGCAATTGCTTAACCATTGCTAATATAGGGTAGGCTGTAATAAGTTGCAACCAACAATTACTCATAAAAACAGATCATGTTCAATGTACGCTATTACTCCTTCAATTCAATAACCGAGTTTCCATGACAGACAAATAGAGAAGAAACTCTTGAATAATCAGCAGAACAAGGGCCATAAGAATACCAGTTATTAAGCAGAACAAAGAAAAACCAATGGGGCTAGACACTGAATGTATTTGTTATCTAATCATGTTATTTCCATTGAGTTACTTTCATTTGACAGATGACTCTAAAAATAAACTGCATGTAAAAGTGAATAAATACAAATGCAAGTGAACAAACCTCACAGCAAGAGATAAGACACAGTGCAAAGGCAGGAACACTGCTTTTGCTATATATACCTTTAGAAAAAATGCAGCATGTTAAGCTGCGTTACCTTTTTAGAGACAAGTCTACAGCTTTGATTTTATAGCTATCCCTGGTCCCCATCTCACCTTTCCTGCTGGCTTCAGTCCTAAATGTAATAGAGCATAACAAAATAATACAACTCCACAAAGAACAAGGAGATGAAGAAAATTAAGTGAAACACCTCTGATATGCAAAACTAAAGTGAGAAGAACAGTAAAACTAATGGAAAATATGCAGAGTGCAATCTTGACCAGCAAAGGAGATAAGTGGGGGGTGTTATAAAACCTGTTTTACAAACCTCATTTTAAAAATGGTAAACATTACATTCCTTTTTACAGGATTCTATGATTTTTCACGTAGAAAGATGAAACTGTTACTGCAGAATGCAAATAAGCATTTCGGCCAGTTTTATTTAAGTGCCTATCAGTAAAATACCCTTTGGTTTAAGTCAGTGATCGTCTCCCTTATATCCCTTAAAAACAAAATGTGCTGAGACTTCTCATATAAGGGCAAGCAGAGCAAGCACTACATTTAACCATAACGCACCTAAATCAACTCCTCAGAAGTATTCGTTTTCTTACTGTTTTCTGTACATTTCCTTCTAAAATTCTGCTGTTGGTTTTACTTTATTCTCTTGTTCTTTTTTCCCTCAGAAATTTATTCTCAGAGTTGATGTCTTTAACAAGTATGTGCCAGAGAAATACTTTCCTTCAGGGCTCAAACTCAACAAGAAAGATCAGAAAACTTCATCTTTGTCTTGAAAACTGTAATACTCAAAAGTGAATGCTCTGAGTGTACTTTAAAAAACAGTTTCCCAAGGTGAACATTGCAAAATGAAACATGAACCTTTTTATTAAAAATTTACTCGTTATTTCAAATAAATTATATCCAAGGCATTTAGGCCATTACTCATATTTATTTTTCCTTTTTCATTTTACCATGTAAACAACATCGTATAAAAAGCAACACGTGTATATAAAAATAAACAAAATCCACCTCTGAACTGAGGGTAAGACATATGGTACATAACAGAAGAATTTCGTAAAAGTCTGAAAGTAAGAGACTTTCTCTTCCTTCAAAAACATTTCCATGCTTTTCAAAGCTCCATTCACCAGGCTCATGAACTCTATTTCCCTCTTCAAGGAATCATTAAGAGCAGAACTGATTCAATGGGTCACAAACACACCACCACCAGCTGGTTTTCCATCACACTAACATTTTGCCCAGGTAGATCCCAGCCTTACACAGTCAACAGAAAGGGAACATCTTCAGAAGTGTGGAACTAACATCCTTGCAGCCTGTGTAAGCAGCAAGGGTACATGTGTGTCCACTTGCTGCTTTGTGCCTTTCAGGCACAGACTTGTGAGATGTGTAGCAAATACCTGCCATACAATTTCCCAAACTTCAGGCAACATAAATAAAAAATACAGCACATCCATAAGGCACTGGTACATAATGATGGAATACTAAGAGGATCCTTGAATAACGTTGGAATTACAATCTTGGGAGTAAATCAGACTAAACACAAAAAAGTATAAGCTTCATTATGCAGTTCAAACAGGATAGTTATGTTTTCAAAGAAGTAAAGGAAAAGTTCTCCACCTAACTAGAAGAGATACTGCAGCTACTCTGTGCCTGTAAGACTTGGAGCATATGAAGTACTGAAACACAACCCCCAGGCTCCAGAAGGGAACTAAATACTTAACACAAAAAGAGCGACTAAAACAGCTAATATAATTTTAAACATACAAAAGAGAGAGAGAGCGCTAACATTCAAGCACTCCAACCAATACAAGTATATACCTTTAAACACTTATGCCAAAATGGTTTAAAGTTAGGAGAGGGGGGATTTGGGATAAAAGAGTGCAACTAAATTGAGAAAATTCCATTGTATAGGCTCTCAGATGAACTGCTGGAGCAGCTCTGAAGCTATGCCATACAGCAAAAGAAAGATTAACTCAACATATGTCAAGAGAAGACTATCTAATAAAGTGCACTAGATAATAAAGAAAACCTCACTTCAAAATGCTTTCTTTCAGGCCTGTATTCTGATTCTTACAATTAAGAATTAATTTCCTTCAAAAGATCATCACACTCTCAGTTGTAGATGATCTTTTCAAGTCACATAGCCGGTCTCAGTGGTGTTCAAAGTGAACACATACACGCACACATCACAGATTACTTCAGCTCAATTAGAGCTGCTGGGTGCTCTTAGAGCAGCCCAGCGGACATGCCAAGTACTGAATAGGCACTAAGAATGAACTTTCTTGCCCCAAATACTAGACAAGAGAACAAACCCAACTGGCAGGCTGGGGGCTGAAGACCCCAAGACTGAACCAAGACCCTGTACCATCAGAACCTGCGAGCTGAATGGACAGAGGGAGCTGCATCTGCACCCAGTTGTAGTTCAGCCTGATCATGTGCAGAATGAAGCACCTGGGAAGCTGAAGACAGACTGCAATATTCAAATACTGACTCCCAGCTGTCTTCAATTAGCTCCATCTTAAAGTCTCCTGCTTCAGATTATTAATTCCATGCCATTTTATACAAAGGGAAAAACCCACAACGTTCCTTTTAAAGAAAACCAAGAAAACCACAGTATTGCTAAAAAGTAGAAATTTATTTTTCTTTTACAGATTAAGGGAACTGATGTGAATATACACGTTCCTGATGCCCCGACTATTTGAGAGTGTCAATCTTAAGAAGATAAGCAACTCCTTAACACTGGAATACTTACTGTATGAAGTTCCTGCTATTTGTTTCTCAGCTACTACCCACTGCAAATTGATTCCATGCAAAACACCTCAGCATCCACAAACCCAGCTGCAATAACAAATACAGAACAGTAACCTTCATTGGAATTCACCTGTGTGAGTTTTTCACACGCTGTAACAGACCAAGAGGGTTAGACAAGACAAGAACAGGGATCAAATGATGGAGATAGGATGCCACAAATGCTGCTGCTGATTGACCGTTAATCAAGCTTGCTCAGAAAACAGACTGGAGGGAACATTGTCATTTGAGGGCTGCTTTGGTTTTGCTTTTCCTCAGTGTTTCTGCACTTTTAACACATCCACATAATCGTAAGAAGCACATGCAACTAAACCAGGAAGGACAGGGCACTGTAATGTAATCCTCAAGTATTTCAGGCAGTTAGCCACAAGAAAATTTTTAAAAATACGGCTTTCTACAGCAGGGTGATATTCTCACCATGCAAGAATAAAAATATTTATATATACACACACACAATAACTGAAAACATAGCCCTGCAGA
Source organism: Sclerurus mexicanus (assembly GCA_013396755.1). NCBI lineage: Eukaryota > Metazoa > Chordata > Aves > Passeriformes > Furnariidae > Sclerurus > Sclerurus mexicanus. The sequence continues at coordinate 329,343 of VWZF01004329.1, forward strand.
GAACTAAGTGATCAACAAACTAGCAAAATGCTCCAGAGAACAAAGTTTGAATCATTAGTACATTGATTCGTTCACAGGATAAAGAAAAAAAAAGAACTACCAGGATTATTTGTTTTTCTGGCCATGTAATTCACTTGTTAAGTTTGCACATTGCCCTTCTTTCTGCCTGTAACTAGTGCAGAACTCTCAACCAAAAATCTTTGTTTGTTTTTTGTTTTTTTTTTAATTCAGGGACAAATCTTCTTGTTTGCTGTTTTATTCCTCCTCCTCCACTTCTACTACCCCCGTAAGCCTACTGACAGTACTAAAACCCTAATGGGATCTGTGTTTACAAAACATTCTTATACCTCTTATTTCCTTAACTAGAGTTATACAACTCTATCTGGTCACAAAAACATTTTGCAGCAGTGAAATGACACTGAAAATAATGTCAATGAGTAACAAATGCAGAAATGTAAGACCATGCTGAAAGCAAAAAATAGTTTGGGGGAGGCCTACAACAGCCCTAAGCCACAGAATGACATTTGTATGTACAAAACAGTTGAGAAGACGAATAAGCAACATAATTTTTTCATTAGCATTTACTGGATAAAACTGACGAGATTCATAGCCACAAACCATTAAAAATACACATCCCAGATGTGCAGATTACAGTCCAGAACTGGAAACCTCACACTTAACTGACAAACTGCAGCCATTACTACTACACAAATTCCATTACAACCATCACAACATTTTAAGAATTGCCTGGGTTTTTATTCCATTGCGAATGAAATTGTTTTATCACAGGAGGGCATTCAATTCACCCCCCAAGTCTCCACCACCTACAGCACAGAGTCAAATTTCATCTGAATTCACTTTCTGAAAACTGCTAAACACGACATCACAAACAGCTCATATATGTAAGTCAAAATATTTCATGGCTCATACTATCTTTTTTGTTGCTGGATTTAGATTTCCCTGCATAACGAAAGTGTATTTTTTGGCTGACTGCATACATATACCTCCTGACATCATAACTTCTGCCTCCAAGACTAAAATATTTTAGGAAGCAAGAATTACTTCCTTCTATAAGGCACACCTTAATATACATCAAAATATCAGAAATAGCAATACTCATTTTTTATTTGCACACAAGCCCTGAGGAATTAAAGCGTACAGTATATCGTGGATTTAAAGGGGATGAGTGAGTGGTTTTTTTTGCAACTGTCAGTAATTTTAAACTTGTTAAGGCTCACAGTTCCCTTCTGGTCATCTGAATTATTGAAAAAAACCCACATTTCTGACAAACCCATTTCACAATGGTTTTCTATATTCATTCTGTGGATGCATATAGAGCTAAAAAAAACCCCACAACCAAAAACCAGCCGATTTAACTTCGCTCACCTGTGGAGAAATGGCATCACCAGAACACCAACATCAAACATAGGGACTGCATCCCAAAACTTTATTTTGAAAGACCTGAGCACCCAACAGAGGAAAGATCCCATGTACTCAGCACAACTCTTTTATCTTCATGTTACTATTTTTAAAGTTAGATATTTTAAATTACATCTTTAAGTGTTCCGGTCTCATACCAACTCTTGGTGACACTTCCGCAAGATTTCACACGGCATAAAAAAAGCTCTAAAAAAAAGAAAGGTGGTGAGGTTTTATAATGCTAAGCAGCACCTGATCAGAGAACTAAAACTTAGAAGATGCATGATGTGTGTGTAAGGTTCAAGAGTCCTAACCCACTAAGAATTTAAGTTAGTAAGAGTATGCCAAAAATCCCAAAGCCATGTCTTAACCTTTCCTGGAGTAATTCATCATTTCTTCCTGATAGCAAAAACGTTCTGTCAAGTAGCAAAACCTTCTACTGCTGCATCAAAGGGTCTTAATCTAACTTCAGAAAGGCTTTCTTTGAGATGTTCTAGTTTTCAGTGCCCTCCTTTTAAAGCTAAAACAATGTTGAAACAAGCAAGTAGACACAGATGAGCAGAGGGGGTTCTTATGTTAACCTGCATAGCACACACTAATACATGCAGCATTTCCTTGTCTTGAATTTCTACTGATAGGTGGAGAAAATATTCTTCTTTCTTCCTGCACTCTCTCCAAATGAGACTTCTCCCTTGAGAATCCAAACTCCCAGTCCTGTGCCACACCAGATAAGAACCTGAGACACATGGGGAGCCGTTCCATGTCCTCTGACTACCAGAACAGCTACTCAAATCACTGTCAGACAATCCAAACACAACTTTGTTTGGAAACTTCCACAAAATGATTCAGAAACATTCTTTCATCCCAGAAAATATCAGTGTTTGCCATAACTGGACTACAGCAACACCAAGCAAGGATACTGTTACTCTTGTCACAACTTAAACAATAGGGAGACATTACAGTTTAACCAAATAATGTGATACTGGCATTATCAGGGGAAATGCCCAGTACTGCTGAGGAGACTATGCCAGAAGAAAAAGACTGATGCTTTCTGCTACAGGACTTTTCAGAAAATAACACAAGAAACAGCTCCTTGTGGCAGGAGGCTACAATATATGTGAAGATGGAAGCAAACTCCTCAATACCTTCTTGGAGCAGCTGCTTGTTTCTGGCCCTTCCAACTTCATCTGAGGTTTCCTGTGTCAGCAACATCACTTAAGGAGGCAAAAATTCTGAAAAAATTCTCTCTTCAGAGCAGCATGAATGTTAGTAGAAAAATAACCACCCTGTCATGTTAGACCTCCTTTCACCACTACTAAATATGACTAGACAGTTTCAATGTGCCCATGCAAATTTTAATTGCCAAGCAGATGAACCTGCTGTGTAATTGTCCCTCTTAGTAGACACAAAAAGAACTGCACATCTGAAAATTCTTTTAGCAGTCCAAAGATCAGCTGTCTGAGGAACAGATTTATTTCCCTTCTTTCCTTACAAAATTTGCCTTCTTTATGTCCTTAAAGCATCACAGCTACAGCACTCTACTATATTAGAAACCAGTTCTCTACAAAGAAAACCACTTGAATCACGTCTTCAGAATGTCAGTTCAGAGAAAAGGTGGAAAGCTACAAACTATATTTGGTAATGAAAAACATGTTTGATGGGGAAGGGGAAAAAAAAATGAAAGCAAAACGCATTGTTTGGTTTCATGACTCCAGGACAGAAACACCAGGACATTCCTCCCTCGTTAAAAACTTGAAGTCCTAAGATCCTACTCACCTTCATTCTGCCTCATGGTTTGCATAAGATTTAGTTGCAAATGTGTGCAGCGTACCTACAGAAAACATCCGCTCTAGCAAATATAAGAACCTCTTCGAACACAAATCAAATCCAGATCAAAAATGTGTATTTTCCACTAGACTTTATTGCTTCTGCTATGAAATAACTGAAAATCTGCATAGAGTTGTGCTGATGAAACTGGAGTAACTGGAGTATCCAATGGTTTGTTGATGCCTTATGGCAGTAGCTTTATTTGTCTCTTCATAAACTCTGCATCTTAGGAGCAAAATGTCAGTAAGCTTTTTTTTCTTCAACTCTCACCCACTCTAACATGACTGAGATCCCAAAACTGTGGTACCAGCATCAGTCTGGCAATGCAGCATTCACAACTTGACAACTTCCTCTGGAAATTCAGACTGGAAAATTCTTAATCCAAACACCCTTCCATTTCCCTCTCTAAAAAAATAACTCATCTCACAAAAACCCTCTCACAAAAAGAGCAGCCAGGGCAAGCCACCGACAGCTGTTAGAAATCCTAAAATGAACAGCAGATTTTTGTAAAGCAAGACAGACAGTGCTACAAAACACTGTATTCATGCCAGTGCTGGCCAAGGTTTCATGACAAATTGGGCAGCTTGCATTCAGCATAACTCTACAGCTGATGAAGCAGATTAGCTTCAGGCAAGTCATGTCCTCTGCACTGTTACTCCTTGCTCTCCCATCCCATTCAGAAAGCACACTGTCTAACCAGGCTTGCACATTCAGAGCACAGACATCAAACAGCTCCTGCTTCCTGAAAGCAAGGCTCAGTATTACCAGTTATTCCCACTTCTGCCCCATGCAAGGTATTTTAAAAGCTCAGAATTCAAAATTATCTCCAGTGGCCTATGACAAAAAACTCAAAAAGCTTAACTGATGGCTCTCCAAGCGTACAGATCACGTCACTGTATTATGACTGAAGCAACACCAAACCAGAGCAAGAGGAGCACAGGATGAAGCCAGGAGGACACCCTGTTGTAGAATACTAGCAAAAAGCAGACCCAGAAAATGCATGTGTTTGAAGAGCTATCAGTTAAGTGCGATTTAATATGCAAATTTACATTTTTGAAGTTCCAGTTCAGTTTGAGGAACAGCAACAAATCCACAGCATAACCTGCATGCCTAAAAATGGCACCTTTTGTATAGTCTATATTTCTTTAGTGAGAAATGAAGAAATGAGAAGCAAACTGATCAAACTTAGCAATGTCTGTTTACAAGTATTAAAATACCCAAAGTAAAAATTATTCAGCATGTAAGTTGTGGAAGTGAAGCATTCCTAACAAATGCTCAAAATTATGACACGACTGCCGTGCTCCCAAAACTGACATGTTTCCTTCAGGATTTGAGTACAGGTGAATCAGTGGACATTGCGAGTAGTTTCAAAATCTAAGAGTATCCATGGAGTGGACACAATGCAATACTTCTTCACACTGGCAATTCTATATTTAAGGGGAAAACTCCTTTCTACAGTGTAATGTAAGAAAACTATACAAGGACTTTAACAGAGCAAAAATGAAATGAGGAAAAATCAACCAAATACAGTTCTATTTTTCTGATGTAACTGCTTAAGATACCTAGCAAGCCAATAAGATGATTGACAAATAAGCGAATTAGTCACCTTTTTGGCAATCCTCTGCAGTGAACATTGTGTATATTTGCAACAAGCTACCCCAGGCCTTATTGTTAAATTTACAGTAAGCATAATAATAATATTAAAAATACCCAAGAAGAAAATAAAACTTGCAAAAGGTAAGAAAGCCATAACTGATCTGTGTACGACCAGTTTGTTTAAGAGGACTCCCCAGCCAACAGCACTTTCATCAGTCTCAGGGGGATTCTCTCTGAACCATTTAATGAAGAACTGTATGCTCACAAGGACAAACTGAAAACAATTGAAAAATCTAAAAATCTTTTCTATTACATAATTTGTCTGACTGATACCAAAGCAAAACACAGGCTGAGCTCCAAACTGGAGGAAAAGGCTGAGTACAATTACTCTTGTTTTCTCTTAGCATTTAACACAGAAGAACCTAGTGTCTAACCTCGTTTTCTGTTTGCATAGGCAACAGGGCATGGTAAAATGGCAAAATGGGAAAATAAAATCACACAGCTCAATTCAGAATTATCACATTTGAAATGACTCACTACAACTGACAACCCCAGGACCCAGCAAGTTCTCAATATGAACTGTATTTTCTGACTAAAAAACACTGTCAAAAAGAGGTATTAAAAATAACAAAATTGGTACACGAGTTCTGAAATCCAAGGAGATCCCATATGATGGCAGATCCCACATCAGATCAGACTTGCTGGCAACATGCTGAGTAGAGTGAAGTCCCTAAAAGTGTTCCATAGTGGTAATATCATATGTGACTTTTCTAGAGTGGATAATAATTATTTAGGCAGCAAATCCACGTTCACATACTTCTCAAAGTAACTCTGATCAGAACCTGGGAATTGCCAGCAAGGACCTTGAAGCAAGCAACAGTATCCTTTCAGAATGTCCCTCTTGTTAAAGTAAAACTCTCATACAAAGGAATTAAGTCTCTCCACAGATAAAATCTAAAATATATGCACCAAGTACAAGCAATACAAGCCTTGCTCTATGCAGGTTTGCAGAACAGAAGCATCCCAAAATCATGTAAATAATTATAATTATCACAACAACATCAGCTATAGTGTTTCACGTGTCAGAAAAGAGGCTGAGGATTGCAAATATGCAAAATCTATCGAAGTAACTTTTCATGGTAACTCAACAAGTGGATGACAGCAGAGAGCAACTGCTGCTTTCTTGTAATTCGGTCAAGAGAACTAAAGGAACTAGGCCAAGACCCAGAAGAACATGCAATCATACACTGAGAAAAGTTGGCTAAAAGCTTCTCCAAGTCGAACAAAAACAATCACCTTTGCAAACATGAGTCTGACTTGTAGATCCACACAAACCGATTTCATACCCCTCTGCCAAACTAGAGATCTTTACTTCCACACCACTGTTTTCAATATTTCAGGTCCTTTCCAGCAAGTTAATATGTGCAACGAGACTTAAAGCAAAGCATGAAGTACATATGCTATGCCCAATGTATATTTCTACATCTCCACGTTCACAGCTTTTAAAAACACAACACAGTTCCCCTTCTTTACACCAGTAGAATCTTCCATACTAGGAACCAATGCATCCCAGCAGCAGGATTCAAGAGTGCTATTGGACTTGACATGTATTCAGCATTTCGCTTTCCCTTGCTTTGGGTTGTTTTTTTTTCAGTTTTCATCTTACTGCCCACTCTAACCCTGACTAGCCAGGAGACACCAGCAGTTCCATACCTGGAACTAGGGCCAGCTCAACTTTATTAAAAATTTAAAACTTAAGCTGCTCTGGAAAGCCCACAGCTAATGCAAAGTGTACTTTGTGGTACTAAACCAGTGACAACTGAATATTTGTCCATAGCACACCATGGCCAGATTTCAGCACAATTCAATATAAATTGCATTCTCTGTTCATGTAAGGCCACCATTCAGAAAACAATGAAGTTCTGGAGTTCCACTTAGGGAGATATTGAAGAGGCAGGTAATGGCCACAAAGGTCAGCAATAACAGCAAAAGTACTGACACTGGACTGAAAAAACAGAAGGAGATGAAAGGGGGAATAGAAAAAGCTTGTGTAATTTCTGTCAACTGTGTATCTGGCTCTGCTTGATGTAAACACCACCTGAATTCCAGGGTCACAATGCAATGGGATAACAGGAGAAACTGAGTTCCATTAAAAATGAAAAAAAAAACATAATCAAGCAAAGAGCTAGTATATATTATTAAAACAAATTTTAATTGCTTGAGTTACTTATTTTCCTGTCTGCTACTAAAAATAAGTTATTATCAACAGAAAGGGAATAAAACAAGTCTTGAAGCAAGTACACTGTTGTTTGCTGACTTCTTTGTGACAGCTTTAAGGCCCTCTTGCTCTACTACTGCAAAATAAAGAGCTAATTTACTAGAAAATGTGGCATATCAAGAATCAGACAAGGAAAATGGACTGCTCTATACAATGACAGCTTACATGGCTTTACAAGAGTGGTTTTATAGCAGTTAAAAAAACCTCTATGAAACTTTGGTGTACTTCAATCAAAACATGTGGGTACCTGTGCACAGCTACTCCCAGTCAAGTCTGCACTTTGTTTATGGAAAACTGTTTTTGGATTTCCAAGAGTAATCACAGAACCTACTCAGAGGAGCAGCATCACAACACTACAGAGCACATGCAGGTGAAAAGTCACCCAAAAGACAGCTTTGTCTTAAGATCGCCGATAAACCTTCAGTTTCAATCTTTGGTCAAAAACTGTCGTGACAATGATCCTACATGTGACTTCTCTTTGCTGCTTTGACATTCCTTCTTCATATCTCCTCACCGATCACCCCCCTTCCCCCGTGCCCCACAACTTCCACGAGCCCAAAGAACATCCCAATGGAACCGGGTGACCTCACCTTTCATTTTGACAGTGGGAGAATTGGGTCCAGCCGATTGCTTCCTCCATCCTCTCCAGTTCTGGCAAAGGCTCTCTGCCTCGGAGATGAAGGAACAAAGAGAGTCTTCCTCAAAGCGATCAGAGTCTTCAAATGAGAACCTCTCCCCGTCCTCCCACTCTGCGAACATGAGTTCCATCACATCCGACAGGCGACGTGGGGGAAAAGAAAGACAGAAACAGCACTGCTCTCTTTTAACAGGTGAATGGGCTTGAGGGCTCCTGCAACATTTAAAATCTCGATTTTGATTCCATCCCCATATTACGGTTCCAGGAGAAAGAAAGTCAGCGCTGTCTGAGGTGGGGGAAGCAGGAAACAACTACGGGGACGCTCGTAAAAATCCCAGGGGGTGGGGAAAAAAAAACTTGATAAAAAAGTTAAAAA
>VWZF01004330.1:0-16637 GCA_013396755.1 Sclerurus mexicanus
CCTCCTTTGAACTAAGACAGTGTTCCAAAAGAACAAAGTTGAATTTGCAGCTACAGATTTCTCAGTTCCTTGTGCTTGGTTGGGTTGGTTACAGAGTTCCAAAAGCTTTCAATAAATCTTCTTGTAGTTGCATATGTTCTCCTTCAATATCAATAGCCTTCTACTTCATGATCTCCTCTGAACCACAGAGCTGTTAGGATTTTCATACAATCTCAGTCTATAATCTTCTGGGTTGTGAAGCCAATGTGACCTATCAATATGCAATACATTTATAAGACAATGGCTACAGGAGGTTTGATCATGCATCTAACCAATGTATTTTCACTAAAACTTAATACTAACATAGATGTCTTCTAATTGACTAAAACAAATAGCTTTTTTCATTAAAATATTTACATACCTTGAATAGTCTGTAATTCCCCCATAGGTCTTTCCAGATGACAGAAACTTGACACATCTTCTGCCTGTGTGCTAACCTTCCCTTCTCCCATATTTTCTTTCCCAGCTGAGCACCCATCCTCAAGATTTACCATTAACAATCTTCTAGCCCCTTAAAATAACAAAGACCAATGGACATACAATGAAATCAATTTTTGCATCAAATGAAAAGACCTCATGAGCACTGACCTTCATTTTGTCATTCACATTGTATTTTATCCAAAATGAAATGTCCAAGTTTTCACTTACATCAGAAGGCCACCAGTATATGGGAAAAAATGTCTTGCATGGAAATCTGGTTGCTCCAAGTGTTAGGTCAAACTTGATGCTTTTTACACAAGCCCTTTATTAAAAATACTTTAATGATCTACTGTGAAAGAGAGCATAGATTCATTACGTAGACAAGCTTGACCCAACCATGGGGTCAACAGTGATACCATATACAGTTAGAAGTACCATGCAGCACAGACTGACATACTTTTCTCAGAAAATTTAAAATAAATGTTAATTACAGTCAGCAGGTAAAGCAAATAACCCTGTTGGATAAAAAAATAGCTTCCCAAAACTTTCATCAAGAGGCAATTAAACCTTCTTAGGACAAGACACTGCAGACTCCCCATAATCCTAGGAGCTGGAGAAGACATCAACACTCTTGGCAACTGCAAAACACACCTACTTGCATATGAACAGCATTCTGCAAAATTAATAGTCCACATTAATTCCTCATGTGACTCCAACCAAAATCAATTATATACTACCGATGAATATGGACAAACTGTTTTAATAATTACCTACCAAGTAGCAGATTAGTGAAAATCAGTTTGCACAGCAGGAAAAGCCATTCAGTGGAACATGGCTAGAAACTATTTCTGAAGGAAATGGGTTTGGGGAAAGGTAGAAAGAACAGACAAGAAAAACAGTAAAAAAATTTCTTGTTTTGTATTGAGAGAATGAGGTTTTCCAGGATTTTTTTTGTCTGAACACAGGAACAGATTCAAAGTTACAGAAATGAAGATCTAGTGCAAAAATATAGAAATGAGAAAACTTGATTGTTCCAAAGTGACTGGAGAAAAGCAAATAAGCCGTATAGGCCCCAAATTAACAATGAACAAACTTTACTTACCTGCATTTGGGCTTAGTGATACCCCTCTTCAGGAAGGCTCAGAGGGGTAAAGTGGACAAAATATAAAGAGGAAAGAAACTGAATAGCAATTAAATCACCGTTTTTGAACCATAAATAATGACATGACTACAGGATTTGAGTTCTTGGACATACTTAATTCTTAGCAGAGTTGTAGCAGAGAAGTTTACTACACGGAATACACCAGCGTTCCATGAAGCCCTGCAACTGTAAAATGGAAACAGCTCTCAAATACATTACAGTGCAGTTGAAAAAAACCCCAACAAACAAAACCCCATCACACCACCTAAAGTGCTTTATTCCAAATGCATTGTATGCAACAATGAAACATGGGATCAATGCTTCTCACCCTTTGTATCCGTGAAAGCTGATTTTCTGTTTCATTTCTGATGCCTGTACATGTGTGTCATTTCCCACAATCAGGTATGGAGATCTCTGTCTGACGAACTTGAAAATTAACGAAGCCACAAAAAAGAGACGAAAGATACAGAAAGTATCATCTGGGATGAACATTACACAGGATCATAGAGTGATAAATTTAAAATTCTTAGAAGCTGAAGTGTAACTGGAAATAATGCCTCCATACTCTTATTCTAAAAATCTTACAGGCTAGATGAAACAAAGGATGGTGGATGGTAGTCTAAATACCAGTGGAGTGGAGCAAATGGTGGTTGACTGATTTGCTTCAAAAGTATCAGTGATTTTATTGCTTCAGGGGAAATAAAGTTTATGTTCAGAATTGCAGAATCAGATCACAGTCCTGCAGGTCAGAATGGACATCAGAGTCTTCTAGTCCAAAATCCTGATCAAAACAAGTCCAGTAGAATGAAGGTCTTCATGATATGTCTGTTTGGGTTCTGAGTATCTTTACAGATGCAAATTTACAGCATCTGTTTCAGCATTTGACCATCCCAAGAGTGCATTTTCCTCCCTTTATTTCAGGTCAGATTATATCAAGTCACAGATTGTGTCTGTGGCCTCTTGTCCTTCCATTGAGCACATCTGAGAAGATTCTGACTCCATCATCTCTACACAGTCCTTTAGGTGGGTGGTGATAGGAATAAGGTCTTCCTAAAACCTTGACTTCAGACTGGACAGCCTCTCCTTGCAGAACATCTATCCTGAGCATCCTGGTGGCCCTCTGCTGAGCTTGCTGCTTTTGACAATGTTCGCCTGTGCTGAATGCCACAGGTGGGCTGACTGATGGCTGCACATGCACTTTTGGGGCAACTGATGAGGTAACATCTGACATACCATTATGTGAACATTAGGAGAAATAGGTCTTCTGGAATCCTATTCCCTACTTTTATCAAAATATGGAATTATACATCTATTCAGCTATTTTTAATAGACTTCAATGTTTAATGTAGCCATTTCTATGCAGTCAAGAGAAAACTAGAGTACTTTCTTCTTGAACTAGGGGATCTCCTGGTCAATCTCATCCCAAAGTCAGTGGCCTGCTCAAATCTGCTTTTAGAATTATGGTACCTCTCTGAACTTCAGCAAATGTCAGATGCTTCAAGCTCTTGGAATGTGGAGAGCAACTGACTTCCGTGTCTCCATGGCCACTCTAGCAGATGAGCATGGCAACCTGCTGCTACAGGTTTAGCTTAAATTTCTGGTGCTAAATCACATAAGGTGTTTACAGTCCTGAAATTATTTCTTGCGACTGCTTCTTGGCAAGATTAGCATAAAAGTACTGATCTGACCTTGTACAAGCCTCAGACAGAAGCTCAACATGCTTACAGTTTTTGTTTTGCTTTTTTTCTAAACCGCCCCCTCCCCTAGGCTGCACAACACTGGCAAAGGTTTAGGACTTACATGTTAGGGGAACAGACAGACCACAGAAATAATTCTCTTTGCTTTAGGCTGGGAATCCAGCCTAAAGAACAGGTATCTCTACATGGAGTAAGCAGATGAGCAAGTGCGCTTCAAAAAGGGCTCATGGTGCAGAGGCTTACCTCTGGTGTTCACGCATGCTCCATTTCTTCTAGGGTATTCTACATGGTTAGTGAAAAGAAAATGCACTCTAAGCTGCTTTTAACCCAGATTTTGCTTCCTGGCTGCCAGCTGTAGGTTTTCCCCACTTGAAAACCTGGTACTGTAGACCATGCCTCTGGAGAAGCATGTGTATGTCAGCAGTGCATAGGCAAATTTTTCCCTAACATGTGTTCAGAGCTAAGACAACTGTGCTTATACTACTCTTTGGTGGGAGGAGTTGAGAGTGTCTGGTGCTGGGGCTGTCTGAGGGCCCTAAGATCTTTCTCGACCAATCAGTCCTTTCAGGGATTAATTCAGCCTCTTAGGATACGTGGGCTTACATCATGGTGGTCCATGGCAGACTGATGGGTAACCTTCCCCTGACCCTTGGCTTTCCACAGTACATCTCCTGCATGCATCTCCCTCCAAGTGGTCTGTGTTACTCCTTGCTGTGGTCTCCATCTGCTTCCTGTGGAAACAGTGCACTATCAGATTTATCCTGATTTCCCTAAAGCACTGAGTGCTTGAGAATTAAAAAAATTGTTTTTCAGTGAGATCTGAAATAAGGTTTTATTTACAGTACTGAAAACAGGTAAAGTAGAATGTAAACTGTATTTTTTTAAATTTTATTTATTTATTATTTATTTTATTTTAGATGATAAGTATCTTCTCAACCTTTCCTCAGAGACACCTTATAGGTCTTCCAGCACCTTCAGTCAGGGTCCAGATTTGCCCATCATGGTGCTTCATTTTTTCCCTTTAAGGCAGACCTGAAAAACAGTGACCATGGATGGAGAAGAGCTCCTCCAGTGGCTTTTTTCCTCCTCTTGGCTTCTACCTGCTGCTGAAGTGTACCTGAGGAGTGGGTGATGTTTCTGTGCAGTCACCATCACCATGACTATCTGTCATTCATAATGCTTCTTGGTTTCTTCTGCATTGTTTCCTCTCAGGAAGTCTCCATGCACAGCCCCAGCTGCTCCTCCCTGCCCAGACCAGGCATATGCTGAGGCTCACTGGTGCTGAGGTGGTTGTCTTCCTGGGAAGCCCACACATGTCACCTCAATGGCACAGGAGACGGGCTGCACACCAGGGTGCCTAATCTATCTGAGCCTCTACCCCACCTACACTCTTTCAAAGATTTTTCTGTCACAGAAACTTGCAGAAGCTAAGTAGCTGCTATCTTTCTGAACGATTTTCTGTTATTACATTCTGGGTTCTCAGACATGGTCACATGTTGTTTGAATTAAGCTGGCACAGATGAGGGAACTAAACACGTATTCATCTGCCAGCAGTGGCTTTTCTTACAACACAGCAACCACTTCTGACTTTATACAAGATTAAAGTACATTTCTTGTGGTTGGGAAATCCCTTCCTTTTCACTTAAAGTCATTGCCAAATTTTGAAATAGTTGTATTTGTGGAGACTCAAAACATCTAATTTCAATATAATAAGCAGATCCATACCTCGCACCAGCATGCCTAAACAACATGCTCTGTTTTAGGGACTGTAGCAAAAGTAAACAGCTTTAGAAAATTAAATTGATCCTTTGCTGAAAGCTTTCTGTTAGAGGGACATGGCAAAAGGTCAAAGTTAGATAATAAATTACATAGTGCTCTTTGATTGTGCCTTTTGCAAATTTTATAGGAAATGTTCAGATTTGCAGTGGGTCACTGTGGACCAGGAGTCCTATGTTCTCCTCTCTTTTACCTAACTTTTATATTGCACCTGTAAGTATAGAAGTTTCTTTGTAAAAGTTCTTGTAGACATAAATATCTAACTTTTATCTTGTATTTGGATCTTCAAGGTTAAACATGACACAGAGACCTTATGCAGTTGGAATAGATCCTCACATATGTGGATTCTCATTGTCTTTCAGGGGCTATGTGGCTTTAAGACCTTTTTGAAACCACTAAAAAACCCCGTCAATTCTCATTTAGTTTTGATCTACTTTGTACTTGTACTGACTAGATAAAAGTGGCATGCAGCAAAAGGGAGTTATGCTCCATGATAACATTAAGAGAAGAGAATGGACAAAAATATTACTAAACCATTCACATACCTTAGGTCCCCAAAACTGGACTAGAGCTCTTAGAAGGGCAAGCGTTTTCCAAAATGTAAATACATTCTTGTTCTAGCAATGCTTGAAGTGTTGTGAGAGTAATTTTACTCGTTGGCATTTTGGCTTTTATACTTTAGCAGCAACCTAAACAGAGGTGCAGAGACAAGAAAACTGATTGCTCAGATGAATTCAGCAGTGCATGGAAAGTACACTGTGCTATGGCTGTTCTGCAGAAGAAAGGAGCAGAGAAGACAAAATGCTATTAGAAAGAATAAGACCTTTGTAGAACAATGCCCTGTCTTCCAGACCAGCTTCACTCTTCCCATTGCCCCACTATGCAGGCAGTGAACTCCAACCTGCTGGGGACTGGCATGTCTGAGGGCATAGGAACTGCTGCACTGAACTGCAGATAAATTGTCTTATTCTGCGTGAAAGGAATTCAGAAGAGCTTAAAAACAGCACTGTATTTCTTGGTTGAGGTTCAAAGGTCAGGCTTGTGAGATGCTCTGGCCAGGCTACAACATTTGCAATGTAATGTTTTCCACATGGTGCTAGGGAAAAATACAAAAGTACATACTGAGCAATGCCTACAATTCCTGAACAAGCTGGGGAAGTGGGCCCATGCGAATACCAGGCAGTTTAACAAGGCCAGTTGCAAGGTGCTGCACCTGGTTCAGGGCAACCCCCACTATCAACAGAGGCTGGGTGATAAACAGATCAGCAGCAGCCCTGTTAAGAAGGACTTGGAGGTGCTCGTGGATGAGAGGCTGGACATGACCCAGCAATGTGCAGTCACAGTCCAGAAAGCCAGTTGTGTTCTGGGGTGCATCAGAAGCAGTGTGGCCAGGATGCTGAGGGAGGGGATTTTGTCCCTCTACTCCACTCTAGTGATATTTCACCTGGAATGGTGCATCCAGTTCTGTGGTCCCCAGCACAGGAAAGGCTTCCTGTTGGAGTGGGCCCAGAAGAGGGCCACGAGGATGATTAGCAGGATGGAGCACCTCTCCTGTGAGGAAAGGCTGAGAGAGTTCAGTTTCTTCAGTCTGGAAAAGGAAAGGCTTGAGGGTTAGCCTCATTGAAGCCTTCAATACCTGAAGGGAGTTTACAAGGAAGATGGAGAGGGACTTTTTACAAGGTCCTGTAGTGACAGGACAAGGGGGAATGGTTTCAAACTGAAAGAGAGTAAGTTTAGATTAAGTGTTTGGAAAAAATCCTTTATGGAGAGTGATGAGACACTGGAATAGGTTGGCCAGAGAAGCTGTGGGTGTGCCATCCCTGAAAGTGTTCAAGGTTGGGTTGGGTGGGGCTCTCAGCTAACTGGTCTAGTGGGAGGTGTCCCTGCCCATGGTAGGGGGATTGGAATGAGATGATCTTTAAGGTTCCTTCCAACCCAAACAATTCTATGATTTTATCAATCTGTGATACAATGAAAACTTAAGTTGTAAGGAAAATAGACTGATTTCAGTTTCTTTACTTGTCTAAGGGTAGCACAGATTCATGCTTGTTTGGTATGGTGTCTCCTAGTGTTGCCAAGAAATTGAACAAAATTTATGTAAGTAGCTACTTGAGATATGAGCTATTTCACTGGAGCTATGTACAGTTGTTATCCTTTTTCAAAATGCAAATACACACTTCAAAAGGAACATGTTTTAAAATTCTTTTAGAGCAGTTAGGACTTGGAGATGGAGCAAACACAGTGGTTTCCCCCAAAAGAAAATTGATAATGATGCAAGTGAAGGCCACTAGACAACCTCTGGGAGGGATTTAAAAATTTGTATTCTAAGTCTGCCTTCTTTTCTCCACTGTGTTCTTCTGTCACATACTTGTTATTTTAATTAATAGTAGATGATGCAGAAGCAAGATGAAGGCTGAATTTAAAGGCAAGGAAAGGGTGACTTTTCAACGCAACATATTTATCCAAAAGGAATTAATATGTCATGATGTCCCATCCTTCTTTTTGCAAACGGGCTCCAGAATTCTTAAATTACCCTTTCTCACGTGGCTTCATTATTTTGCTCTAACGTTCCTGCTCCTTGTCCTATTTGTTCATTTATTCACCTGGCTGTGCTTCAGCCTGTATACTTGTAAAATCAAAGGTCTCTTACCTGTTTTGTTCTTATTTTAGTGTCCTCTGCTTGTGCTAGCCTTTTTTTTCATCTTTAACTGAAATGTTCAAGTCAAAGTTAGTTGTGAAGAGGAGAAAATGGCCACCAATTCAATTTGTTTTCAGAACAGTCTCCAGGGTGACCTGTTAGAAGCAAAGTAGGAGGACAGATGCAAATCTTCCTGCAGTGTTACAGGTTTCTTCCTATCACCAGCTGCATTTTACATATGGGACATGACTAAAGAAGGAATTGAAGAAATAATGCAGTAGGGACAGGGGCTGAGGTAGCTGTTGAAATACAGGGATCAGGCTGTCCACTTCACTGTTTACCTTTCAACATTGTCCCACTAGGAAAGGAGGCTCACATGAGGTCCTCCTGAGTCCGAATACTCTCTTGGTGAATGAGCTCTACTGCAGCTTTACATGACTTGTTTTCATCCAGCAGCAGTCAGTTCCTGGCATCCCCCAGCACTAAGATCGCTCCTTTATGCACCAGCTGCTAGACCCTTGAGCTTCCTGCTGCTGCTGTCACAGAGATTGTTTCTTCAGGTTCAGGCTTGTAACCTCACTAAGCCCCTTTTCTTCTGTTTTGTTGGCTCCACTCTACACATCTAAATAATTGATTTTGGACACCTTCCCAATAAATTTTTGGAATAAAAGCTCTTTGGAAGTAGTTAAAAAGTATTTTTCTTTAATTACTCCCACACTTGTTTCTCTTGAAACCCTTCAGCCATGAGGTCTAAATTCCCAGGGAATGCAATAAACCAGCAGCCCTGTATAAAAGTATTTTTTCTGTCTTGCAAAAAAATGGACGTTTTTCCCCCCTGCAAGTCTAGTTTAAACACATTGTTTTAGTAAATTCTTATTAGTTTGCACTTCAGAAAGATCCCAATACTTAAACAGCTGTGTGTACTAGCAGTCTTGTATTGTAGACTTGTGGGGGCTATCTTCGTATTATGTACATAAATAATAGCTAGTCCTGTCCCTTGATTAATAGTCCAATATTTTCACTATCAAACCAATAAAAAATAGTTCTGTCAGCAACAAATTATCCTCAGGTTGAATATATTTAAAGTAATTGCAGAAATAAAAGCAAAGTAATACCTTTTCTGCTAGTAATTTCCATAGTCTTGCATTAGCATGCATTACAGGAAGAACAGGAAGCATTTCTTCCTTCCTGCTTGCACCAACTTTACCTAAGCTGCCCAATATCTCTACTATGCTACTCTGCTAGTGCTTGTCTGTCTGTGTGATCAGGGAAGGGTGGAGAGCCAGTAGTTATCAGTGTATACAGGTAAATGGAACCATCCAGGTTTATCAAAGAGGTGGTGTAGTAAAGGAAGGTTTAGGGAATTCACTTGGGATCACACCAAAAGTCACTAATAAAAGTGGGAGAATTAAGTCACTGCCTCACAGATAGTAAGTTATCACCTGAATCAGCAATGTTGAATCTTCTTTTTGGTCTGAATTTTTCTGTTGTTCAATTGGAGATAACAGAATGGAAGTGAGAAAAGCAATACTGTACTGTATGTCTTTTAGGTAGTATTTAAAGGGATGCAACCTTTGTAGAAGGAGAGTGGCTCTTCATCACAGTGTTACCATGACTAAACAGGGCCAGTGGAGCACCTAGACTAGGACATCCTGTTGCAAGAGAATGGTGTCGTTTCGGTGAGAATTTCTGAACAATTGCTTCAATTGAAGTCTAGTGACCCTGTTGAGCATCTGTTGTATTTGGTTTGCACAGCCAGGTTTTGGTAGCAGTGGGGCTACAGGGGTGGCTTCTGCAAGAAGCCACTGAAACCTTGCTCCATGTCAGATAGAGCCAATGACAGCCAGCTTCAGGATGGGCCTACTCTGGTCAAGGCCGAGACACTCAGAAATTGTGTGTGGCAACACCTCTGTGATAACGTATTTAAGAAGGACTGCACCCCATTGAAAGGGATCACACCTGAGCAGTTCATGAAGAACTATAGCCCAAGGGAAGGACTCAGGTTGGAAGTTACTCCATGCTGGAGCAGGGGGAGGATTTCTCTCCCTGAGCAGAGGCAGAAACCACCTTTGATAAACTGACCATAACCCCCATTCCCTGTCTGCCTATGCTGCTGCTGGGGGAGGTAGATCCCAGAAAGAAGGGATGAGTGGGGGGAAGGTGTTCTTAAGGTTTGTTTTGCTTCTCATTATCCTCCTCTGATTCTGTTGGTAATCTCTTGGAGGGTGAATTCTCCCTGTATTTATCTTAACTCATGAACCTATTTTCTCTCCTCTGTCCAGCTGTGAAGGTACCTGGCATCCACTCAGTGTCAGCCGACTACATCTATGGATCCTTTACTGTGTCTGAGGCAGAGGACTTGGGAGATGAATATAAAAGTCTGATATTTAGTTAACAGTTACTTGCTCAGAAACATTATTAGCTTCTCCTTAATTTAGAAGTGTTAAATTTTCTGCCGGTGTGCTGAGTTAGAGATATATGACCTTCTTTGGATTATTTGCTCACAATGTTAGAAGGAGATGAAATTTTGGGTGCAGGATTCCCAAACTCACTGTTTTTATGCCTGTGGCACCAAGAGCCTGAGCTCCCAGGTGGCATCTAGGTATCTGAGATAGGTACAGCCAGGACTATGGGTGAAGATAGGTTGGTCTTTTCATGGGAGGTGCACTCAAATTGGGCACACAGAGCCAGCATTCAAATCCTATTCAACTTGAATACTAGGAGCTTGAACCAAATGTTTTATTCACTAGGGTTCATCATCTAGTAGATTTATCATCTTGGGTAGACAACCAGGGTGAACTCAATTAGGTGTCCAACCCCAGTTTTATAGATGAAAATTGCAAGCAGAGATGAAAGATAGTTTAGAACCCAAATTTGGCACTTTGTTGCTTGCTGATACATGTGAATGCCATAATTTAGCAGATCTAGTCTTAAGTCCAGCTTCAATTCAGTGTGTAGTTGCCTGGGCTCTTGGCTATGAAGACCAGACATTTAATCCTAAAGAATGCCTAAAGTACTACGTCTTATGAAGGCAGAAGAGATCAGAGCCCAATATGTGGCCATCTGGATGCAATTATGAACCTCCAGAACAACTTCTTAGATGTGGATTTATTCTGCACAATGAGGAAAGATACAAAGCAGCCACATCCTCCGGAATACAAAGATAGTGTTGCATGTCATTACATCTTCAGCTGTGCTTCATTTAGAAGAGCAGAGAAAATAGACCCTTATAATACCAACTACTATCAGTTTTCTGAGTAACGGTTATCCAGATAGGTAGGGTTAACACAAAGACCTCGTAAGACAAGAATCAGTCTTCAAATCATGTAAATAATCTATGTTAATTTTTCCATATTTGGGATGCTTTGTTCTTTTTTTCCTTGACTTTCATTCTGCATCTCAAAATGCATCACTTTTGAGCTGTATTTTATCTCTTGAGACATGGATACCAATCCTGCCTTGAAATATTTGGGGAAGGTAATTTCAATCTCCTTCTCCTGTCCCCAGTCATTTTGTAAACATAAATGCTTTGCTGAAAGTACAAAATCAGGTTAGTTACATGCAGTTGGTAACATATAGATTGGATTAGGAAGGGCAAAGGTAATTTTTATAGAGTTCAGTCAAACTTCCTAATTAATATATGTCTTTATGAAGCTGCCAATTAATTACGAGCAATGTCTGTTCCACATATAACAGTAAAAAGAATAATTCTTGGTGATTTCCTGTTCACTGTAGGTTGTGAGATGTCAGCATGCCAGAAACAAGCATATTGAGACAACATAGCACAGAGTATTTGATGTAACAAAGCCACAAGAAATACACATTTCCATCTACTTCCTCTTTAATATTCCAGCTACAGAAATGAAAATATCACCTCATGGCAAATTATGTTGAATAGGAACAAAGAAGTTTGGCTTTTTATTGCCTCTTCTGAGTGGGACCATTCAGTGAGTTTTGTGTAGAATAGACATGGATACCCTCCCAGATGCAACAGAACACAGAATAAATGAGATTTGGACATCCTTGATATAAAAAATGTGCATCTTTAAGCACCTGAGATAAACACCTTGTACCGAAATTCAGTCCCTTATACACGTATTGGGCAAGCATCTAATGAAATTATGCCAGTTTCTAAACAAAGGAAAGGGAAAAAATAAACAATTAAAGAGAAGGGACAACAGCATCCACACCAGGAGGATGGGAAAAATATGTATGATGAATCATTTCTCCTGGTGCCATCAGCAGGATATGTATTTTCTTTAGAGGTTTCACTACCATTCCTGCACTCATGCAGTTGGCATAGCAGAGCGTACAAGATAGTAAGTGTACAAAGCCTCTCACATGGCCCCAAAGCAGTCTTCAAAGGACCTTTGGTGTTCACTTTCAGTGACACATTTAGGAATAATTGTGTGATTCTAATAATCACTTTCTCTTTGCAATTTGCTAATCCCAGGAAGTAAAGGCTTGTTCACATGCAGGTTATATTTTCACAATTGTAAGAACACAGTGTGTTGTATATATTTTCTGTCTCGATGTCTTGCGTGGATTCAGCTATTGTGCTGTGAAGGTACCTCGCTAGTGCTGGCAGATGTATGCCTAAGGATAATGAGAGAGAGAAGCTACTGCAGTGTAGCAGTGTATGACACAAAGCTACATCTGTGTCCACACGGGGACACTGCAGTTCTACCAGACAGACAGCTTAAGACTGCTTCATTGTAGAAAGGGCGGAAGATCTTCCCTAACTTGTCTCTTCAAGCCACACTGTAAATTGTACAGACCTAGCTCTTTATGAATATGCTTCCATGCATCAAGTCCACTCACAGAGCAGAAAACCTTTGGTTGTTTTTGCAGTATTTTATGTTTCTGTCAAGGTATTTGATTTATTTGAATTATTGAGAGGGTCAATAGCTTGTGCTATTAGTAGTGTTAGGTTAGTTTATCCTACCATGTCTTGCTTCTGTCTTGAAGAGACATAGTTTTTATTCATCTGGGAGTTTTGCTTGTGCACGTAGGGAGGATTTAAATTTAAAAGTTAAAACAGTGCTGACAGGAAAAGAGCTATAGAAAAGCATGAGAAGTGTGAAAAGACAAATTCCCACAAATATTTTGGAGGTTAAATGGGTAATGATGAGAGTTTTGTGAGGTAAATTGGAAACTTGTCTATTCCTGGCTCTCACATGTTCAGCGTTTTCTTTTGCACTGAGCATATTATCCACCCCCCAAATCCTTATGCCCCCCAGCAGGGAGTTTCCAGTCAAAGGAAAAAAAAAATCCATGAAAAAGCTTTCTGTTAAACTCTTAAGAACCTCTGTTGTCCTGAATAGCATGTAGTGTTCTATGGAAAGTCGTTCTCAATTGAACTGTAAGACTAGATCTATGTTAAATAAAAAGAAGCGTTTGCCCTTATTCAAGCAAATATAAGAAATTCTTGCTTTCCGTGATGTTTTCAGAAGATAATGTGTCATTGTTCTCTCTCTTTGAGGCTGATAGGCTTGCTCATGAAGCAGCATTGGCCACTAGTGCAATAGATATTAGGGCTAAATCTCTGCAAAAAGTGGAGGAACAGTCCTGCAAAATAGTTAAGTGGTTTCCGTTTTCCAGAAATGTAACTAAGTACTTAATTGAGTTACTTCTTTCCAACTCTTTGCTATGAGAATACCAAACCAAACAAGTCCTGAAAGCCCTGCCCTCATTTTCTTGTTTTCTTTGGTGCTTCTAAGACTTATATGACCTGTAGCATCTAAGTATTCAGAGGAGGATGCCATCAGCATGAGAGTTACAAGAAGCTTTTGAGCACCTCAGTGCCTGAAGCACTCCCTGTCAATTTATGTCCATGTGCTCTATTTCAAAACAGAAGACTGTAGTGGGAATAATGCATTTCAGTCCTTAGGATACAACAAGGTGAGGCTTGTGCAGAATTAGGAGAGACTAATATACCAAAGATACCATGTACCTGCTCCCTTCAGGGCAAAATACTCTACAGTATCTTAGCCACACCACGTTGCTGACCCTTTCTATGATCCTTTCCAAGGTGACCAAGGAGAAACTTCTCCATACGCAGATCTGCTGTCAATACAGCTCTAAGTGAAAATTCTCTAGCTGATGTCCAAAAGCCAGATTTTCCACTGCCTTCAAGAGACGCTGCAGAGTAGCTAGTGACAGGTTGTCCTCTCTGCTTCCCCTGGACAGAGGGGAATGACTCTGGTAATTATTACAAGCCAGAGGCATCATTTCCTTTCTTACCACTTCTGACCTGAAAGGTAACAGTAAGCTTGGAAAGATGAGTGTAGACCATGGTCCTCACAAAAGAACAAGATTTCAGAGAATAAATAGGGATGTAAGAAGTGAGGGGACACTCACTTCTCCCTAGCTTGTTGTGAAGGTACAAGTTACTTACTTGAGTCCTTTCATCTCACTAAGTCCCAATGGACTTCTTGATAAGTAGAGACCATCCCCAGACATACGAGTCAGCTCTCCATTATGATCTTCAAACAAACGAGTTGGAAGCCACCGTGCTGCTAGAAACCTACAACCTAAATGCCATGACTGAACGTTGGTGGGATGAATCCTATGACTGAAGCACAGCTATCAGTGGCTACAGGTTGTTAAGAAGGGACTGGCAAGGAAGGAGGGCTGGAGAGGTTGCTTTCTGCATTGAGAAATGACTGTGAAGGACTCGCTCTGAAAAATAGCCACAAACAGATCACAAGTGTATGGGTAAGGATCAGAGAGTGAGGCAATAAGGGAGCCCTGTAACTGGTACCTATTATAGGCTGCCTAATGAAGGGGAGCCTGGTGGTGACAAAGCTTTCTTACTCCAGCTACAGGAAGAATCAAACTCCTAAGCTCTCATCCTGCTAGAGGACTTCAACCCCTGACATCTGCTGGAAAAGTAGCATGGTGAGCTGTAGACAGGAGACTCCTCAAATACATGGAGGATAACTTCTTAATCCAGGTAACAGCTCTACTAGAGGGAATCTGTTAGTGGACCTAGTGGTCACCAGTGCAAGTGAGCTGATGGGTGACATCAAGCCTGGAGACAGCCAGGGCTGCAGTGAAGATGCACTGGTGGAGTCAGCAGTCCTGAGGTGTATTGGACAGGCAAAGCATGAAGTCAGGACCCTGAATTTTTGGAAGACAAACTCCATCTGTTCAAGGAGTTAGGCAGTAAGACCTGTGGTGAAACTGCCCTCAGGTTCAAGGGAGCAGAACAGAACTGGCAGGTCTTGAAGGGCACTGTCCTTAGAGCACAAGAGCTCTTGATCCACATGTATGATCAGCATGGATGAATCAATGTCTGCTGGTCAAACTAAAGGGCAAGAATGAACAGACAATGGAAGCAGGGACAAATATCATGGGAAGAATATAGAGATGCTGCCTGGTTGTGTAGGGATGGGGCCAGAACTTGACAAAGGACACAAAGAAGAACAAGAAGGGCTTTTACAAGTATGTCAGCCAGAAAAAGAGGATGAAAGGAGTACCACCCCCTGTTAAACAGGGCTGGCAAACTGGTGATGACAGATGAGGAGGAGACTGAGATACTCTAGAAATTTTTTGCCTCAGTTTTCAGTGTCAATCTGTTTTCCCACACCTCTTGAGTGGACGAACCACGTGGCAGGGATTGGGGGAGCAAAGATCAGGTTTGTGACCACTTGAGGATCCTGAACATACATAAGCCTATGGGATCTGACAAGATACATGCCAGATTCCTGAGAGAGTTGGCTGAGGTAGTTGTCAAGACACTCTCCATGATATTTGAAAAGTCATGGCAGTCAAGTGAAATCTCCACTGAGTGGAGAAAGGGACATATTGCACCCATTTTTAGAAAGGGTAGAAAGGAGTATCCTGGGANTCCTGGATTAGGGCAACGTGCAGTGTCAATACAGGATGGGAGATGAGCAGATCAGCCCTGATGAGAAGGACTTGGGGATGCTGGTGGATGAGAGACTGGACATGACCCAACAATGCCCACTTGCAGCCCAGAAAGCCAACTGTATCGCAGGCTCCATCAAAACCAGTGTGACCAGCAGGGTGAGGAAGTTCATTCTGCCTCTCTGCTCTGGTGAGACATCACTTGNCACTGCATCAGTGAGGGCAAGTCCTGCCTGACCAACCTAGTGGCCTTCTATGATGAAGTGACTACATTAGTGGACAAGGGAAGAGCTGTGGATGTCATTTGTCTGGACTTCTAGGAGGCATTTGATGTCATCTCCTACCATATTCTGCTTTCTAAATTGGAAAGAGATGGANGTGAGGAAGTTCATTCTGCCTCTCTGCTCTGGTGAGACATCACTTGAAGTGCTGCATCCAGCTCTGGGGTCCCCAGTACAAGAAGGACATGGATCTGTTGGACTGGGTCTAAAGGAAGGCCACAAAAATGATTAGACATATTGAACACCTCTCTGATGATGAAAGGCTGTGATGATGAAAGGCTGAACAAGCTGGGCTTGTTCAGTCCGGAAAAGAGAAGGCTCTGGGGACANATTGGATAATTGGTTGGGTGGTCAAATCCACAGGGTAAGAGTCAACAGCTCAGTGTCCCAATGGACATCAGTGAGAAGTGGTGTCTCTTATTGAGACCAGTGTTATTTAATGTCCTTATCAATGACACAGATAAAGGAGTCAAGTATGCCCTCAGCAAATCTGTTGATGACTCCAAGCTGAGCAGTGGGATTGACACACTTGAAGAATGTGATGCCATCCAGAAGAACCTCGATAAGCGGGAGAATTGGGCTCATGTGAAGCTCATGAAAATCATCAAGGCCAAGTGGAAGGTGCTGCTCCTGGATTAGGGCAACGTGCAGTGTCAATACAGGATGGGAGATGAGCAGATCAGCCCTGATGAGAAGGACTTGGGGATGCTGGTGGATGAGAGACTGGACATGACCCAACAATGCCCACTTGCAGCCCAGAAAGCCAACTGTAT
>VWZF01004330.1:23324-126151 GCA_013396755.1 Sclerurus mexicanus
TCGGTCTAGCAGATGAAGAGGAAGAAGAGCAGGTGGCACATGCTGAGGAAGCTCCACCACACAGCCAACTACCAGAGGATGAAAAGTGTTACTCTCTTTTCACTGACAGTTCCTGATGCATTGTAGTGACAAATCAGAATAGAAAAGCAGCCATATGGAGCCCCACATGATGAATTGCAGAAGCCAATGAGGGGCAAGATGAATTGAGTCAAGTTGCAGAGCTCACAGTTGTCTAATTGGTTTTGGACATTGCTGAATGAGAGAGATAGCCAAGACTCTACCTCTGCACTGACTTGTGGATGGTAGCCAATTCTCCAATGGGTTGCTGGACAGACAGAAAAAGGCCAATTGGCAGTGTAAAGGGAAATCCATCTGGGCTTCCAAAATGTGGGTAGAGAAGGTGATTGTGAGAGTCAGCCCTGTAGACATATATATGCCTAAGAGCAGGGCTAATGAAAAACATCATGACAACGAACAGGCAGACCAAACTGCTCAAGTCAAAGTGTCACAGGTGGATCTAGGCTGGCAGTGCAAGGGAGAGATGTTCATAGCTCAGTGGGCCCATGNCATACTCTGCAGCTAGGAGCATGGTCCTTCCTGGAGACTCTGGCAGAAAGTGCCTGGTGAGATTTGACTCTGACCACTTGGATCCTGGAGCTGAGGCTACAGAGGGTGTGAGGCCAGCTACACTCCAACAGAGAAGGAGATTCTGGCAGCCTATAAAGGAGTTCAAGCTTCTTCAAAAGTGATGGGCACAAAAGAACAGCTTCCCCTGGCACCCTGACTACCTGTGCTAGGGTGGAGGTTCAAAGGAAAGGTTTCCTTCAAGCAGCGTGTCACTGATGCTACATGGAGTAAGTGGATTGCCTTGATCACACAGCATGTCTAAATTGGAAAATGTAATGACCCTGGAATTTTAGAGATAATCATAAACTGGCCTGAAGGTGAGAAATTCGGTCTAGCAGATGAAGAGGAAGAAGAGCAGGTGGCACATGCTGAGGAAGCTCCACCACACAGCCAACTACCAGAGGATGAAAAGTGTTACTCTCTTTTCACTGACAGTTCCTGATGCATTGTAGTGACAAATCAGAATAGAAAAGCAGCCATATGGAGCCCCACATGATGAATTGCAGAAGCCAATGAGGGGCAAGATGAATTGAGTCAAGTTGCAGAGCTCACAGTTGTCTAATTGGTTTTGGACATTGCTGAATGAGAGAGATAGCCAAGACTCTACCTCTGCACTGACTTGTGGATGGTAGCCAATTCTCCAATGGGTTGCTGGACAGACAGAAAAAGGCCAATTGGCAGTGTAAAGGGAAATCCATCTGGGCTTCCAAAATGTGGGTAGAGAAGGTGATTGTGAGAGTCAGCCCTGTAGACATATATATGCCTAAGAGCAGGGCTAATGAAAAACATCATGACAACGAACAGGCAGACCAAACTGCTCAAGTCAAAGTGTCACAGGTGGATCTAGGCTGGCAGTGCAAGGGAGAGATGTTCATAGCTCAGTGGGCCCATGATGCCTCAGGTCATCAGAGAAGAGATGTCACCTACAGCTGGGCATGAGAGTGAGGGGTGGATTTAAAAATGGACACCATCTCCCAGGTTATCCAGGCTTGATTGAGGAGCAGAGCCCTTGTGGTATGGTGGGAGATGGACTGAATTATATATGTGGAGAGGTGTGGCAGATTGATTACATCACGCTGCTGCAAATCTGCTTACCATGGTGGAAGCAACAACTGGATGGCTGGAGACATACTCTGTGGCTCACATCACTGCCCAGAACACCATCCTGGGACTTGAAAAGCAAGTCAACCTGGCACCCCAGAGTGAATTGAGTTGGTCAATGGGACTAATTTCAAGAATAGCCTAGTTACCCCCTTGGCTAAAAAACATGGTACTGAGTGGATATCCCCCCATCATGCACCAGCCACTGGGAAGATTGAATGGCATGATGGACTGCTGGAAACCACTTTGAAGGCATAGGGCAGAGTGACCTTCAAGCATTAGGATCAACACTTAGAAAAGGCTACTTGGTGAGTCAATGTGAGAGGCTTTGTCAACTGAGCTGGTCCTGCCCAGTCAGAGCCCCTTCACACCGTAGATGGAGGTAAAGTTCCTGCAGTGCACCTGAGAGGCATGTTAGGGAAAATGGTTTTGATTAACCCTGCCTCAAGAAAAGGCAAACCCATTTGTCTGACTGGTTTTGTTCAAGGACTGGGTTGCACTTGTTAAGTAACTGAGAAAGAGGGGGAAACACGGTACATACCTCAAGGGGACCTAATTTTTTGGATAAACTGTCCATAACACTTTATCTGTATGTGTATATTTGTGTGTGTGTATATATCTAGTTGG
Source organism: Sclerurus mexicanus (assembly GCA_013396755.1). Classification (NCBI taxonomy): domain Eukaryota; kingdom Metazoa; phylum Chordata; class Aves; order Passeriformes; family Furnariidae; genus Sclerurus; species Sclerurus mexicanus. Next base: position 25,680 of record VWZF01004330.1, read on the forward strand.
AATGTGTATACATATACATATGCAGATGTATATAGTTGAATAGTGTAAATCTGGCATGATGTAATGGTATAAATATTCAGGATAATGTTGTAGTTTTAATTAACTAAGAACTCCAGTAATGAATATTCATTCCCACTATGTCATCTGAAGCAGCAGGGAAAAAAGGGAAAACAGGAAAGGTGTGTGTCGAGGAATGGTTACTTCCTTCTGATGTCTGCTCAAAGCAGGACCACATGGTGCTGTGGAAGCACAGGGACACTCGTTGCCACTGTGCTGAATACATAGCTTCCCTCCCCTCACCCAAACTGGGGACTACAGCAACTTTTGCCTCAGACTGGAGCTGCTGCCGCCTCAGCCTGGGGAGAATGTTGGGTAGCTAGATAGTATTTTCTGTTGTTGTTGTTTTCTTTTTGTTTTTTCCCCTTTTAATAAAAGTGTTATTTTTTTCCTTTATTCAGACTCCTCATTATTTTTACCCTCTCTATATTGGGGGGAGGAAATAAAAAGGGAAGAGTTCATCTCATTAGGGATTTCAACATCCTGAATATATATATATTGTCATTACACCAAGACAACTGTTTCCCACCACCACTGCAGAGGAGGAACTCTGATTAAATTTCAGATTTGATTACTTTAAAAGGATCTCTGATTTAAAAGACTGCTACTCCTGTAAGAAAGAACATGCCACTCTTTTCGTAGATCAAAACCTTATCATTGGAGAGCTTCATGCTATTCTTAGATAAATTTGAGATCTATTTTAATATATTTTATTAAGCTCACAGCTGTACATTTACGCAGTGATTGGTTAATGTGTACTACATGATAAAAGCCATTAACACTAGAACAAAATAATTAACTAGCTTTTTTGCTTTATGGGAAACATGAACTTAAACACACTGTAAATTGCTCATTCACAATAGGTTAATTACACTTTCCCATGACCAAAGTATAACACTCACATACCCAATCTCCAAAATAGCCAAGTAGTTGAAAAATATACTTTTTTTAAAAAACTTTTGACTAATATATTGATACCAGTTGAATCTAGGCTATTCAGATTGCTCATGAACAGAGTTTCATAGGGAACAAGACTATACCAGCATTACTCCCCTGACTTCCCTGGACATTCAGGCTAGAAGGGAGTTTAAAATGCCTTTACCCTCCTTTAACACAAGCAGTTTTTTTCAGTTGATGAAGTCAGATCTCAGATTTCCTTACAAAGCAAATGTAAAAGGGAAAATAAAACCCCTTTGAATTTGCACAGAGCTGGAAGTGTTTCTGAAGGACATATCTTTAAACCATATGTACAGGTTGTAGACCCTACATTACTTTTTCATGAAGAGATTTTGATTATCACTGATCAGGACACTGCATGAGGAGGAAGGCAAAGAAACAAGTCTTATATGAGTAGTTACTGTTTTTCTACCAGAGAGAATACTGTTCTTGAGAAGGTAAATGTAGTTTGATATGCCTGGTACTTTAATCATAACATGAAAGTCCTTTTGACATAGTTTTTTATGGGTAATATAGGTGCCAGACTTATCATACGTGCTCTAATTTGCTAAAACAGTCCTCCAGACAGTGATATAATAGAGATGTCAGTGTAGATCAAGCACTTGTGCCATGGTGGGAAAGCCAGTTGGACATATATGGGACTTAGTGTCAAAGACAGAATCACTGTAGTCCGGAAGTATGATTGAGTCAGCACTGTCCCCAGACAGCACCTCCTTTCCAAGTCCTTATGAGTGCTTATGCTGCACTTTATGGTGAAATTGTGGTCTCATGGATGTTACAGGGCTTGGCTGTGAGATCAAGACTCAAGGCAGCAGACTCTGCTCACTTCTATGAGGAAGCCTGTATTTTCCCTGCCTGGAGGCAGCAGCAGAAATGGCCTCAGAGTATAGGACAACACATATATTGTGTCACATACTGGTCTTTACCATAGATGTTGTGTCACAGAATAATATATCAAGTTTTAACCATGATTTTCATAAGATAATGAGAGAATAACATGGGGAAACCTAAACGACTGTGAAGTTGACTTGATTGCCAGAAAGCATCATAATACCAAAGTAATTACTATGGCAAAAATGATACTTCAGACTCAGGACACCTCTTCTTCTTTTGGATTTTGACTCAGCCAAATTATCTGTTTTGCCTTAGCCCAGCTGCATCTTCACTGTACCTATTATGCTCCAGAACAAAGAGGAAGAATAGCAGCTTGGGCTGGGTCTTGCACTGGTCCATGCTACAGTGTGGAACTGGAGATTTTACTTTTTTCTTTAGCTTTTGATATTAAAAGATAATCATAACACTAAGTCATGTATTCCCAGAATTCTGGGGGTCTGATTCTGGTTTCTGCTGTTAGATGAGTTAGCAACATGATCTTGGTGAACTCCAGCCACTGAAAAACAACACGTGTTTCCAACATATGTTGTCCCACAAGTGGCTTTTTGGGAAGTCATCCTTTTGGGTTTTCTGCCTGTAACTGGCCTCCCTGAACAGGCTTCCTCTCCACTGTTGCCTACAGTCACATCGGAGCCATTGGCCTCAGGTGGATGATTTAATATATTCCTCTGAACTGCAACCAGATACTTCCAATGTCACAAGGAAGAGTTTCAGAAGGACACAGAAAAGAGATAAAAATACTTGTTTGCTGTAAGCGAATAAGGATGGGTAAGTAAGAACCTCTGTAGCACCACAGAGGGTAAGTAGATCCAAATATTATGTTCTCAGTGGCAATCTGAAGCTTGACTGCTAAATACATCAGCTATCAAAACAGTTTTGATAGAAGCCAGCTGGGACAACTAGAGTCCTACATCCCCCACTTCTTTTCTGTAGCACAGTTTATTACTCCAGGCTGTGCATGGTGATTAGCCAAGGAGAAAAGGCAGATAGCCTTACACCTGCTCAACTTGTCACCCTGAAAATGTTTTATTCACTCCCTTGAAAGCATGACTGCCTGGAAAACTGTAAAGGAGAAATATGTGACTGTTTTTGATGTGTTGACTTAGAAAATAAAAGATTACAAGGGCAGAAACAGTAAGTTAATTAATTTATTTTGAATGCTGTCCTGTGAAAATTGTGCTGATATCTCTAACAATGGCCATTTTTTGATATTTAGCTGGTATCTCCATTTGGATGTAGGTTTTTTTTGTTTCATAGTGCTCAAGCACTATCATGTTTTTGAATACATGAGGGGTAGGGGCTCTTTCTTGGTTCTTTGTGTTTCAGCCCCTCCGGTATTTTCTGGTTTTAGCTGTGCTCTTGAAAGGTACATGGAAATTAAAGCTGCATGTAACTTCCCTCTTAAGTGATACTTAAAAATGTGCTTGTGTTGGCACTGATATGGTGTGGACAAAATGTACTCTAACATAAAAGGAGAAAATGGTGCATTCTTCTCTAAATTCAGATCAAGTGAAAAACACATGTCCAACTAATTAACAGTCTTACACTTGGCTTTTCTACTGTTGTTTTGGGTCTGCAAGTGCAACTAAAATACAGGAAAAGTGAAGACATGGTTTATTTGTTTTCTTAGTAAGTAAAATATGTTATAGATAAATTTTAATCTAGGCAGTAAAAAAAATTATGCTTTGCATTAAAATCTCTTTTATTGTTGTGGAAAGATATTTTTTCTGTAAACACCAGAGCTTACTGTGCTACCACATGGATGGCAGTGCATCTGTTTTTCAGACCCTGATATGCCACTTTGCTGGCAATTGTCATGACTACATGAGTTTTAACCCTTTGAGCTGTACCACTTAGGCTCAACCATTGTATGTCTGTCTCAATCTGTGTCTTTGGCCAGGGATTGGCAAGGGGAGAGTTTTGAAATGAAATAATAAAGCTATTTAAAATTATGAATCAGAGAAAAAAGCTGTCTTTTACACTATAGCTATTTAAAAAAAAACCCACAAATTTTTAGGTTTCCATGCTTCAGTGAAGTTTTGCAATATGGTGGGAGAAAAGTTGGTTTTTTTTAATGTAGGGTTTTGTTTCACCTGTTTTCAGGACGGTTTGCCTTACCCAGGTCAACCTTATTATATTCCATTTATACTAAAACCTTATGTCCAGAGCAGGAAATGGCAGAACTCCTGGACCCTATTATTAATGAGTTCACCTAAACCTGAGGGTAAGAGGAGCACTGTGAATAAATACAATATCAAATCCCAGAACTGCAAGGCATGCTTCTGGTGTATGCTAGTGTTGAAGCACTTGACAGAAGTTCCTAGTCTATAAAGGTTACACTTCACTTTAACAGCTTTGGGAGGAGGGTGTTGTTGTTGCTGTTATCTTTTTTGTTTGGTTGGGGGATTTTGTGTGGTGGGTTTTTTTTGTTTGTTTGTTTTGGTTTTGGTTTTTTTACTGAGGTAAGGCCTTATTCCTGGTAGAAAGATTATCTACCATTATGTTTCAATCCTTTTACCCATTCCACCCTGTCATCTCTAAAGAGACTATAAAGAAATGTATGAGCAGAGAGAAAAGGAAAGCTGTAACTTGCTCAAGGCCATGCAATAATTAAACAACAAACTAGAAGGAAATTCATGGTACTGTAACTGCAGCCTAGTGATCTGCAAGGGAGACTTTGCCACTTCTTTCTGAAATGTACTGCAATGGCTTGTTCTATTTGGTGAGTAGTTTTGAAACTCAGAATTTAGGGTTCCCTAAGCAGATGCAGTGTTCATGAAGCACTGTTTGCTGTACACCTCTGTAAAACACCACAGATAGTTGTTCAAATATTACTTTCTGCTAGCTGGAAGATTTTTTATTTTTACTGATGTAGAAAGCTGGACAAAACTTGCATTCAAAGGGATTTTTGTCTTCTTTCTCCAGATAAGACAAAATGGAATAAGGGAGTGTGGTGTCATTTGCAGTAGTTAATTTACATAAAAAAATTCTCCCTTGCCAATAAATACAAAGTGATGGCACCTTATTGCTCTATCTACTCAGCTTCTAACATCTGGGGAGAATCTCAGGATCTAGCATTTGAGAATTCTAGCATCAGTGCCTCTCCTGTCATGAAGTTCAATTATTTGTGTTATGGATATTTTAGCAGGAACTTTGTTGTCATTTTATTAAAAATTGCACATGAAATAAGAAGGTGTTGCATGTATTCAGTTCTCATTCAAAATAGCATAGTTTAATGTTAGGAATTATTATTCATGTCAAATAAAATGGAAATACAATTCATATGTTGGTGAGAAAAAAGTAAATTGCACGCAGTATAAATGCAAAGTCTTGGTAGCTTTTTAATAAAAAGAAACATCCCAACTAAGATCATATGTAACCTTACCTTTTCAAATTGTTGATTTTGACAGTGTTAGTGAGTCAACACAAGTTTTTTAAGTGAGAGAGGCTGAAGGGAAAAGGTTTAAAATCTGATAGTAAGCCAGGTTATCTTTATGTGCTCTCTTGAGCATTTAGTCTGTGTTTTACCTTAAAGTATAACACTTGCAGAAGAGGCATCTCATTTATTTTTCTGATCTTCTCTTTGTTTTGACATATCTTTCAAAATAGGTGTATGAAAACAAGCAAACTGGGGCAATGTAGGCCATATCTGTTCATTGCTTTCCCTTGTAGAGTTTGTATAACTCTACAAGCTTTAACAGGCTTTTGTGATATCTCAGCTATGTGTCTTCACAGTTTCAATTCACATAGTGAAATTTCACCCAGGCCAGAGGCAGCTTTGGAAAGTGGGAGGTTGTTTCTGGAAGATGTGTTATGGTCAAAAACTGGCATAGCGTTGCAACTGGAAGGGGCCTCCTCTCCTGCTGGGTAAGATCTCATCTGACTAGTGCCTGGCCAATAGTCCTCATAGGACATGCTGTTCCAACAGCTTGTAAACTATTATATCGTGACAAGGCCTTCATATCGAGTGCATTTTTTAAAGCAGTTTCTGAGATAAGAATAGTCTCTGTTTAGTTTGCCAAGACTTTGTTGGGTGAGAGCTTCAACACCTACTGCTTCACCTGGATTACAAGATTTGTTCCCCTCTAAGATACTTATATTTCTATACATGCAATGCAGAGATGGCCCAAGTTGCCTTCTCTAGGCAATGTGCTCACAGCAATATTGGGACCATGACATCCCCCTGTGCTTCGGTGCAGACATGGATTAATGGCCCACGTACCCTGCTGGGGAGTTGCAGGATGCTCCTGGATATTCATGTACAAACGTGTGCGGGCTATCCTTTGTGTGTCCAAAATGAAAATTACAAAGGCTAGTCTCTTTTTCAACTGTTTTCTGCTGTTCTTGGATCCAGGCACTTGAAGACTGGCAGTCCCAGTGGCACCAGTGGTTAGTTCCTGCCAAGTAGCAGTGTGAGAAAATGCCTGAAACAAACTATTATTTGGTAACGTGCCTGCAAACAGGTTTACAGCTAATGTGCAGCATGATGTACCCAGCTGCTGTGATGTGGCTTTGGTGCCATCCCCACATCTAGAAGTGTTTGATTTCTTGGCTCATTTCTTTCTCTTGGACTTCACAGTGAAGCAACTCTACACGAGTTATGCTGGGGCTGGTTGTCAGTGGAGTGGTGTCAGCCTCTGGACCTACACATGAAGAACAAATGTATCTGAGGGCCTCATCAAAAGTAAAATTGAAAAAAAAGTACAAAATTAGCAGACATGTTTGCAGCCAGCCCAGAAGCCTTTCACTGTTGTGTTTCCCCAGCTTTCTTCCCTGGTCTTTGTGAGACTAGTTCAGTGTTTGCATGTGGGAGCTAGGGTGCCGCAGCTATCCCGCCATGTTTACATAGCTTCTTATTTAACCAGGTTCTCTAGTTGATCTGGATTAATTTTTTTTTCTCCTTGTTCCTTTTTGGGAAAGCAATAGATGTGCTGTGTGATCTTTTGATGCTTTTTTCTTTTTTCTGTTTTAATTTAACCTAACTAGTTTCACTTATTTTATTTATACTACACATCTCAAATTGGTTGCATAAACCCAGCTTGGGGACCAGGGACAAGTGGGCAGAAGGCACTGTTATCTCTTAAACTATTTTAGTTACTAGAGACAGTGACATTAGAAGAGTCATCTTATGTTGCTGATTATTTCAAATAGATATGTACTCTTTAACCCTTTTAAGTGTTTATGTGCAGCAGCTGAACCCAGGGTGTATTTCTCTGTACCTGGTTCTAAAAGAATGCATTAAAATCTACAGAAGACACACAAAAATAATGCATAGATGTGATAAGATGGTAATGTTTCTGCATACACTTTTACCTGTTCTTCATATTTAATAAGATTAATAATTAATAATTTTTTAATAAGAAATTTTCTTCTCTGAAGGGCTGCTTAGATGTAGCAGTGTGCTACTCTCAGGTAGATACATGAATTTCACGGGTGGAGAAACCAAGTCACAACAGAAGATTTCATAATTTGCTTGAACAAAAATAATGTTGTGGCAAATTTTTCTGAACCAAACAGTAACTCATACCCTTCTCCTGTGAAATACCCCATTCTTTTGCCAGGACCCTCTTCAGCAACACAATGAAAATGCGGGCTGTGTTTTTCCTGCAGTAACTTGGGGAGCAATAGATAGTTCCAACATTAAGGAAAAGCTGTCCTGTTCAGAAGCAGGCAGCACTGGAGGCTGTGCCAGTGCCAGTGGGTTTGCACTGCTCTGCTGTGCAGTTCAGCATGAGCGAACTTTGGAGCAACAGCACTACAGTACAGTGCTCGTATCCTCACATGATGCGTGGCCAGGCCTTGGCTGTCCTCCAGGTCCATACTGAAGCCAGTTGTGCTTGCCTGTGCAGGCAGGCGTGCCCATAAAAATCTTGGTATTTGTTGCTAACTCTGCTTTTTATCTGTGATATTTTCCATCTGTGATTGAAAGTATGATTGCAGCACGTATGTGAGCTAGCTTTAATTTAGCTAACCTGGATATTAATAGCTATGAAATTGTATTCTAAGCTGTAGACATCCTCCAGGGCAGCTGGCAGATTACACAGTATTGAAACTTAGGTTGGGGTGTGTGTCTTTGCGGCTAACTCCACTCATGATACCATTGGTACAGCTACAGGTGCTTCAGGTATATCTCCACTCAGTGAATAAACATTGCCTTAGTCTCAGCAGGGGTTTTGAGCTCTATCAGTAATGTCTAGGTTATCAGTTATACCAACTTCTGAAGTGCAGTATATATTTGCTCTATACAGGGTTTTATACAGCAGTAGGGAGCGTAGGATCTGGAGTATCTTCTGGCTGTGTCCACAGTTATTGTCTGTTCAAGGGTGAAGTGTGCCATGGAGACCTGCTGAAACATGCACTATGCTGTGCTGGGCCTGCAAAAGGGGTGATCAGAGCTGTGCTCTCCCCTGAAGCAGAGATCACAATGTTGTGATGGTTGTTAAATACCTGGAAAGCTCATGTCACTGCCTTGGACTAACACCTGGGAAAGTTTGTCCTTGTCCTGTGTTTAGTGTTTGTGCTAGAAAAGCTGTGTGTCCTTGAGAAAAAAACCTGTCAGCTATGGGCTTTTGGATATTACCTAAGCCTTTTGCATCTTGTTAGTTAAGATTTTGAGTCTGATAAACAGATCCCCTTTTTATGGAAGGGAGTGGAGGACAGGCTTGATATGCTAATGATGGCCAGTGGTACCAAGGCTATAGTGGTTTAGCAGAATTTGTGTCATTAGCATTTTATTTAATGACTCAGATATGTGACAATGCAGCTTTTGAGAGGGATCTGAAGGTACAAATTACCAATGCCTGTGATTTGCTGGGATGAAAAAGGATGATACCTTTTGCAGGCAAGCAAGCATTACTTGCAAAAGCTAGTAAGAGGGAACATGGTATTCCAAGAAGTACAAAAGCACTCTTAAATGATAAACTGCATTGACCTTTTTTGGAAATGTGTTTTTGGTAAGAAAAGACCGATTCCTCAGTTTAAAAATTGTCTGTGATCCGATCCTTTTCTGTGTCTTCCAATCTGAACTTCAGTTTGGTCATCTCACTCCTCTCTTTTTGCCTTTTGTAAATTGAATGTCATAGCCAAATAGTGAAAAGCAGTAGCCCAAATATTCTAAGTAATTTCTTCCTTATTTCTTAAATAGCAGAGTTTTTTCCTTCTCAATTTTTAGAATTATTATTATGATACTATTGCTCTATGTATAGCATGTAGAAAGGAAGAAATATAAAATCTGAAGTTACAAGTGTCAAAAACCATGTCTATGGAAGCATTTACAGGCTTATGTGAATAACCTTCCTTCACACATTTTCAAGCTAAGTGAATTGGTAAAAACAATAATGATTTCAGAGTAAAAGCAAAATGCCTAAGGTATTTCTGTGGCAAGTTGTGGCAGAATTTACTCATGTAGAAAAAGGCTTAGCATACAACCTTTTGTGGTAAATAGGACACATAGCTCCAGAAATCAGAGAGGCAGTCAGCAGAAACACGATTACAACCATGCTGTCTATGCTAAGGACATGCCTCCCCTCCTGAGAAAGGAACCACCAACAATGACTGATTTATTTTCTTTATGTCTATGGTAAGTGGAAGGGGATACTTTTGAGTGATAATCTCTACTCTGTGCTGCGCACTGTGCTGCACTTCCCATGGGACAGAGCAGGAGAAAGGGAACTGGGGGCACAGCAATGGTCACAGCCATGAGGGATCTTACTAAGAATGTAGTCCAGATTTCTGTTTAGGGCACATGAATATGGAAATAGGATTAATTAATGAAACAGACTCCTTGCAGAATATATAAAACATTGCATAAGAAGGATCTCTTCTTATTAGTGCAGAGTAATTCTACTGGTAAAATTTAGAGCAAGATATTCAAGCTGAGAGCTGAAGGTAGTTATCTTAAATGGGAACTATCCTGGTTTTGTGTCTGAAGTTGATTTTTTAAATTGCTTTGAACCATTATATAGATATACCTACTCAGGAACATAGAGCAAAATAAAGTTCTTGCCTTTTGCTGTTGATAAAATTGTATCCTGACAGTATTGTATTTGCTCAAAAAAATTTAGTCCTATTTTAATGAAGAGGGTTGTGAGGGAAGAAGCTTCACTAGAATTTTCTGTTATGCAGTATGTAGAATCTCAGTAAAGGCTCTCACTTAGGATGACCTTTTGTGCTGCATCAATAACTCTTTCTAGATAAGTGTTTTAGGAAGAGAGGCCCATGGGCTGGAATAAACTCAACATTTATAATACATGTGCTCTTGAAGGGGTAAAGCTAAAAAGAAATGAGATTTGTCTTTAGTCATCTGCAAATCATAGAAGCCGTAGAACTCCCTCTTTCATATTGCCATGGCTCCCTTATCATGCAGTCCCATATTGTCATGAAAAGGTGTTAAGAGCGGGTGCTAAACCTGTTTGAGGATAAATGATGTTGGGCCCAAAGAATTGTCTGTAGTGTTTGCTGGAAATGAATTGATTTTTCTCTCTATACTTGCCTTCATAGCTTTACTTGTCTTCTTTTCTTTGTGATGGGGAACAGGGACAAAAAGTGTCAGTAAGGTAACAGTAAGTCACTCATCAGCTTGGTGACTGGCTGGTCAAGATCTGTGCCTAATATATGCAAGCCTTGCCAAGCTGACTTTAAAAAGTCTTCACAGATGTTTTTTCCCAATTCTTTTTCCTTAGTTGCCTGACAGTAAAATATTTTGTTTGTAATCTAGCAGTCCAACTTTGGATGCTCTGTCGGTATGCAAAAAGTATGCACATCCTAAATTAATAAATTAGCTTTCACATGATTGTTTTCATAAGGAAAATGGGTCAGTTGCAAGATCTTTGGAAGAAAACCAATGACTACCACATTTACCAGTGCATTAACATTAGGTTTTGGAGAACTTAATGTCAGCAATTATTCCTAAATTGATTACTACTATTTATCAGTTTTCTTGCATAAGACTTGGTTTGAGGTGTCTCTTAGACTCTTCATTTTTAGGCCCTCACTTATTTTTGCCTGGGTTGGTTGTTTTTTTTTTTGTTGGTTTTGTTTTACTTTGTTTTTCTTTTTCCAGGTCACCTCCTCATCTTTAAACTCCATGGTAATTACTGAAATTTTATGTGTACTGCTTCTTGGATTCTAGCTCTTCATTACAAATATTAGTGTCTCACTGAAACTGGCAGCCTGTCCTTAATGAACAGGAAATTCTACTGAAGGCCTTTCAGTTTCCTTCAGACTGGAGCTGATGAAGACTCTCATCTTTGTCAGCTTGTGCAAGTTCTCAGTTGATCTCCTAGGAGAGTTTTACATAAAAACTCACAAACCCTTAACCCTAAGCTCTCACAACCTACCTGTGTGTTTGTCATCATAAGTCTCCTTCATGCCCATGCTCCTGCACTGAGGGCAAGCTTGCAGGAGGTTAAAGTGGCCAAAAGAAAATTCCAACAGTCAGTTTGGAGACTCAGGTTTAGCACAATTTAAACTGTAAACATGTAAACATGAAAACATGTCCTCAGGTGTGCTGTCTGGATGCCCAGAGGGTCGTGTTCTTGCCACAGCCCAGTGAAATCTGGGACTGGTGCTCCTACATTACTGATGCAAAGCTAGGCAAGTTAGACAAAAGTGCCTTTCCCAAAGTTTTGAGCTGTGGTCACCTGGATTTCAGTATGGTGTTTCATGGATTGTCATTGTTTCTTCAACATGCCAATATGTTACATCTGAAAAATAGCAAAACTCAAAATGCCTAGACTTTTGAAATTATTTTATGAGGTAACAGTGAAATCAAAAACCCACTGAGATGTACCTCCTTGTCTGACTGACTGGAGAGCCCAGTTGTCACATTCACCTCTAAGGTTCCCTGGGTGTCACTGTGGGTATGATTGAACGTGATGGAGTGGGTTGCTTTTTTTAAAAAGAAAAAAAAATAGCTTTAATTTATTTCTTGGGCTTTTCAACTCAGACTAAGGCCATGCTAGTTTTTGTATCCATTTGTGTACGTGCTTCCAGGTGTTTCTCCTAGACTTGAGCTTCCTTCTGGTGAGTTGTCCCTTGTCACCAGTGTGAGTTATTTGAATGCAAACCCATAGACTGGCTCACACCTCTTGTGTTTGCCACTTTCTGGTTTAGGGTTTGCCACAAAGATGCTGGCAATGTTGCTGGATTTAGAGAAGGGTTAGCATTTGGGTTGTGTAGCACCAGGCAATGTGAAATACCTGCCTTTACCTCATGGTGCCATGCAAAAGGTCTGGGTAGAGAAGCCAGAGGAGCTTAGGGTGCAGCTTACAGCCACCACTACATCAAATATGAGGGAGTTAGCTAGAAAGCATGGACAGATGCATATAGCTGGATAAGGAAATTGCAGAATGGTTCTTTGCTAAGGAAATCTTTTTCTGAGCTCATAGGAGAAGGGGAACTGTGCCATTCCCACAGGCAATTGTGTCACTCCCACAGGCAATTGCTTCTATTTTAAGTAAGGTGAGTAATTTTGCTTATTTGTAAGATTTCTCTTATTTAGTATTTTTGAAATATGTGACACTTTTACATTCCTTTCTTTTTCAGGTGAACCTTTGTGAAGAAATTTCAGCTGTATGTGGCTAAAGCAAGTATGCCTGGTACCATTACAAAAAAACCCCAGAGTCACATGCTGCTAGAGGTAGTTCATTTGCCTTCATAGAGAAATAGAGACAGAAAAATTACTATTTCAGTTTTAATTATTGTTCTTCAATTTCAGGGAAGGGAAAAACTCCACAACAACCTTTATTCTTTTTATTCTTGCCCATGTTACATAAGTTCAGATTCTTTGTTTTAAACAAGAATCAAACAGTCAGAATTAAGCTGTTATTACATCAAAGACCTGACTGGTTGACAATTTATTTATTAATAAGCAGTATTTATTTTATTTATAACCCAAGTCCTAACTGTCTATGATATACTACTAATTACACTTCTGGTTTATAGCTGCAGTAAATTCCACAAAGGAATTTTAATTATAAAGATGTTTGAACAGGGAGTAGGTTTGTTTACTTATTATTTGAGATAACTAGCACTGCAGTGTGGTCTGATGATGTTCATTAGTCTGTTCTTTGAGAAAGATGGTCCCACCGGAACTTTGGGGTTTCAGCTCCTCAGGTTCAAAGTTGAGATAATTCCAGTTCTTCATGCTCAAGACTATGAGATGATAATGATAATAAACAGCATGAATGTTTATGCTCCAGTAAACGATGATATCTTCCTGACCATTCAAGATTTTGCACAACTGAGAACCATAAGTTTCAGATTTTACTTAATAGGATTTCTTTTCAAAATCTGGTAAGTGATAAGATCAGATAGAGTTATTACGACATGAAAAACTTAAGAGAACCTCTTTTCAGAAGGAAAACTATAACAGGAATAATACAGCTAAAATGAATCAGTTAAGCAATAGATGATGACAGGTAAGTGCAAACTGCCACCACTCAAGGTAAGATCAGTTTTCTAGAAAAGACAAAGTATGAGGACCAAAGTTTAGGGGATTTTCCTTTTTATAACTTTGCTCTGTTATATCACACACAGTAAACACTATCACAACTAAAAGAACAGAATGATATAGAACTGCTCATTATCCCTCCATTCACTAGTGATTTACCTTTCTTTCTCTCCCTCTCCAAGGCTGCTCCTGCTCTGCCTTTCACGAGGGACATCCACAACCTCTTACAGGACAGCCCAATGACAGCTTACTCTGCAGGCTGTGCCAGGCTGGCCACTGCCTGTGGCTGGCCTCCCTTCCAGCTAGGGGATGACTGTCCTCATCTGTATCCACCTGTGAATGAAGTGGTAAGTGACAGATGTGTCAGTGGTGCAGGCAGAAGGAAACACCTCCAAGACACACAGGGTAGTCCCAATCTTGGCTCTGTGGTTAGAAGCCACAGTCTTGCAGCACTGCTCTTTAGTGAGTTTGATCTGCTCCCAGCATCAATGGTTGCCCAGCTACTCCATCTGCTCTGGCATTGGGATTAGTGTCAATATTTTAAATAAGATTATGCTGTTTACAAGAATCCTAGCACACTACTTTGTCCAGATAAGCCTCCTATATGAAGGCTTCTTTGGGCTGGGTGGAGCAGTTTGGTGTCTCCAAGAGCCTGCACACAGGTGGTTGAGTAATGAGAGGGGTGATAGCATTGTCTACACAGCTCCTGCAGGAGAGTGGACTGAGTGGCTGTGTGTCATGAGGGGTCGACTCCTGGCACATCTCAGGGAGAATGGCAATGATGGAAATCTGTCTGGTGCTGCACCTTCCATCACTCCAGCCCTGCTGCCCCTACATGCCAGGGTTGGCCATGGCCACAGGGCACCACACCACACTCAGCACCATGGCCTGTACCAGGACAACATGGCACTGTGGGCACAGACCAGTGTAGTTGCCTGATTCTTCATGTTGTGCCCCAAGCTTGAAGAAATGTCTTCTCTGTGGGGTGTCTGAGGGTTGTTGGCATCTTCTAATGCTTCTATCAGTGGCCTAGGCTGCAGACTCAGTCAGAAGGTCTCAGACAGATACTTTGGAGGTTTTTAGAGACCATTTAGAAAGAAAACTTTCTCTTGGGAGAGCCTTTTCCATTTAACTTTTAAAGCTAGAGAAAACCAGGTTCACTTCACCAGAGTGTTCACTTCAGTATTTTCTCATTGGAGAAAATACTTCTTTTAATAAAATAATCACATTATATATACATCTAATTGCAAATTCAGATGATGACACATTTGCAAGTTTACAGACTTCTTAGAGATCACTGTCTTTGTCCATAAAAGAGGACAGAACTGAGCCAAAAGATTGTTTCCCACATATAGTTGGAGCTGTTGATGGGTCTGAAGTCCTTCTAAATTGTGGGTGGTGGCCTCTCTGAAACAATGGAGGATAAAAAATGCTGTTTGAAATGTATAGTGCTGCAAATTGAGGGCGATGAAGTGAGGCAAAATGTACAGTTTGTCTTTGCTTTCGTCATATTTATTAGCTTTTTTTGGGGAAACATGAAATTGACTAGGAGGAGCAATTTTATGGTGCTTCCAAAATCTTAAAATTAGACTTGTTATAGTAGACTCTTTTTCTTGGATGGGAAGAAGGGGTGGACTCTACCATAAAACCATACAGCTCTGTCTTCTGGGGTAAAATAGGTGGGATGATGAATTTAGAGGAAACTCTCAAACATGAGAGGTAAGGCTT
This sequence comes from Sclerurus mexicanus, assembly GCA_013396755.1. Classification (NCBI taxonomy): domain Eukaryota; kingdom Metazoa; phylum Chordata; class Aves; order Passeriformes; family Furnariidae; genus Sclerurus; species Sclerurus mexicanus. Next base: position 40,768 of record VWZF01004330.1, read on the forward strand.
TACACAACTTACCTAGAGGAAAAAAAGAGATGGTTTCAAAGAAACACAGTGAGTTAATATACCCCTTATTTTTTTTTTTCTTACCAGAACTAAAAATCCTCAGATTTGCAGGGGAACTTCTGATGTCAGTTTCTCCTCAGAGCACTCCAGGACACTTTATAACAATGGTTCATAAAATGGTACAAGGAGGTATTGTATGAGTCCAACCCACTTTTGCTTTGTAATCAATTCTATAAGAAATTATGTTTGTTTGTTGTTTTTTTTTTAATGTCCTTTGAGGTTGTATTCCTATATAACTTACTGGAGTAAGTTTTTATGGTTTCCTGGACTGAAGGCAAACTGCAACTTGTTTCACAACAAAAAATGAACTTTGTCAGCTGCAAAGCAGATCCCTTGAGGATGTGTAGATGATGACCCTTTGCAGTGCACCTCAGAACAGTTTGTTTTGGTGGTGGTTTGGGGCTCCTTTTTTTTTTATATTTATTTTTATTCCTTTGACACTTCTGCTTTTACCCTTGTTGAAGAAGACGTTTTTCCTCCCAGCTGATTTTAGAAAGTACTGTCCTGCCCTGAAGTGTCAGTCCATTACTAAAATATGACTTTGGTGTCACATGGGGAAGAAAACCATATTGTAGGTCTGTCTGGACTGGAGATAATATAGAGGAAATGCATTAAACCAAATATACACATGGGAAGAAGGTAAGTATGAAGAATAAGAAAATGTGGAGCTCAGCTTTCTTCCACAAGAAGTCTTTCAACCCACAGGAGAGACCAGAAAGTTTGTGGCTGTTCTCCAAAGTCTTGGGTGGGTTTAACAGCTGTGGCCAAATGAAAGCTTTTGTCTTGGTTTTAATATTGATTACCTTTACAAATCCAGACAAATCTATTAGTGACTGGCACAGAACGCTCTTTTTTGTGCTCAGTGGTCTGTGTAAAACACTCCCCCAGTCCCACTATTTCTTTCAGTGCAATTACTTCATCACCAGCATGATTAGGAAAACACAGCTGATATTTACTGGCTTCTGTGTTGCCTGTTTCATGGGGTGCCCTAAGCCAAGTTGCCTTCACATGCAGATCCCTTCTGCTAAGCAGAGGACTTAATTTCTGAGGCACACTGGCCTTCAGAACAATGTGCAGGTGCCTATTCCAAGCATTTGTTACAGCTTTGCTTGGAAAGAAAGCTTTTGCCATCTTTCAACTCTGGCAGGGTTATTAACTCTATCAGTAGTGCATCTTGCTACAGTCTATGCCACTAATATTTTGTCTCGAGTTAACTGTTAGTTTCCTGATCCTAGTTCTGTCCTATATATTTTAAAGAGGCAGTTCTGCTGTTTTCAGGGATTGCTTAAAGGTATCAGTGGCATTAAATGTCCTTATCAGAACAGACAAGAAGAATTATATTGGCACTTACTGACTGTTTTAGTTATACTATGCCAGGTCTCATCAAATCCTTTTGCCACTTGGACAGAATCATTATTAACTGTATTCCTTAGAATACAGTGTCCTAGTTAATTAACAGATTCAGTATCTTGGGACTGATAGCATTTTAAATGTTATCTCCTAACAGCAGTGCATTTTTACCTGTAGAATATATTTTAGTTTTGTTGCTAAACTTCATTTGAGTAACTGCTGAAGCTTTGCTACTTGTTGCAATACATGCATCATGCAATTTTCCTGAAGCAATCTTTGGATAAGTAATCCCAAATAATGCCTTAAAAGAATTTCCTATCTCTTTTGGAAGCTAAATCAGTCAAACATAGAAAGTTCCTGTCAAACTTAGAGACAATTTGTTCTCTCATGGGAACTCAGCTTGTTTATTGTCCAAACTATAGTCATGTTCTCCTTAAAATCAGGTTCTCTCATAGTGAGGTGCACTCATGTATCTAATATTCAGAGGTAAAATGATTGAGACGACAGCTCCGAATAAGTACAAGAACCCCATAAAACGTACCATAGTTTCCCTGCACAGCATTCTTGGCTGTCTTATGGCGATGGATACAATAACTACAGCTGTAGCTGTGCATCACTTCAACTCCACAGATTTCTTAATCAGTAGGGTAGATGTTGACATCTGCCCTCATCTTTACTCTCTCTGACTAATGCAAAGGATGTCTGAATCATAAACTTCCTAGGCAGATGGATAGATTCTGCTCTGTCCCAGACTTTGTTAATAGCCTGGACGAGAGTCCCTTCCCATTTGACTCAGTTTTGTTAAAGAAATGAATGAGCACTTATAATAACTGAGAATATGGGACAGTGCTGCCTGCTTGCTTGCACTGATGATTGCAGTTAGAATCCTCCTGGATACTGTTTTCACACTAGTCGTGGCTATCTTTTAGAAAAAGTTGATATTGAGTGTTCCTTATTTCCAAGTTTTATAGTTCTTTTAATGAGCCTTGTGGAACTACAAAAGCAAATTTGTACACATTTTGTAGACTGGAGTTTTGGTGTCCATTAAAAATATAGAGTGACCTGGAAAATACTGAAAAAGGAAATTATCCACTTTAATGAGAAACCTGAAAAATGTGCAAATTGAAAGCTCTTCTCTGAGCAATATCCTAGAAATTTCCTATATGCAGAAGTTGGATGTCTTTTCTTCTAGATAAAGTGGAAAGTGATCTCGCTTCCTCTTATTATTTTGGTGATTTTTGATATTGTGGGGGGGCGTGTTTTGTTTTTCTTTTGTAGCTTTTTTCCTGTTTGTGTTTTTTTTTAAAAGAATGTACTTTGCCAGTGCTTTGTAACGTGCTTTGTCATTTAACAAAGACAGATCCTCCTTGGCTGTATAGCGCTGATTATTATAGCTGTGATCAAGAAGGACAGCAAACAATAGAAGACTCTGTTTGTTATCACTGCATGAGGGTCATAATGCTTTTTTGATCGTTTTTTGTTTCTCATGCTGTCTAAGTTCATTGATGCTTGACTGCCCTTTTTGGTTTTGACCTATAACCCTGAAAAACAGCAATAAAAAGAAAAAACACTCAAGAAAATCACCAAAAAAATGTAAATCAGAAATAAACTAAATTTTTTTTAAAGCAAATGTATAGGGAGGCCAATGTCCCTGCATGACCTTGGGCAACTGTCAGTCCATTTTGCTTGAGTAGCTGTCATCTGTATTTCTTTTACTCCAGACAAGCATTATACTGCAAGCTGACGTGGTTCAGAAGTTCTTTCCATCACACATGAACTTACACCTTCTTTTATGAAACATTCCACCTTCTCTTTGTTGATACACAGGGCTGAGGGGAGGAGTGGCCTCTTGCCTCCTGAATGGTCAGAGGCTGTGGGGCTGTCTGGGACTGCCCTCTGCAGGCCCCTGAGCCCCCAGCATGACCCAGGATAAAGTTTTCCCATAGGATTCAAATTCCTGTCTATTTACCAAAAGAAGGAAAATTCATCTTATAACCGCTTGTGAGCAGCTAGTCCACTACATCTCTGAGGGCTGCTGCTGCAGGCATGTCTGCCTGAAGAACCTTGAAATAAATGTGCAGGCAGCTGATCTTGGCAGTGTGTGTGTGCACGTGTCAGTGAATGCATGTGTCCCATCCTTGGGACCCTCACTTCCCAACATTACTGACTGCCTGTGCTGTCTCCATCCACCTGAGCCCCATTTGTCGGTGACCTTTCCTGTCATGGAGGTTAGATCACCCTGGTGTGATACAGTGATACGTGGAGAGGAAAACTCAGTTTTCAAAGGGCCATTTAGGTGGTTGAATCCAATCAGAGATGTTCAAACACAGCTTTTGAGCTGATTTAGCCTACTTTTAATACCTGAATTCTGTGAAAGCTTGCCTGGATATTTTTGCACAGTGCTGCTTTCTGCTGCATGGACTTTGCACTGACAAACACAAGGTAATTTTGTCAGTGAGTAAGCATTGTTCTTTCTTCGTTTGGGTCACAGCTAAAGTAAGGTCTTGATTTGAGTCATGTTCGTTGAGTGAAAAGAAACAGTTAAGCACAACCTGCTGCAAAGCACTTAACTCTATCAGCAGTTTGAAATGATGGGTTTGCAACACTCTCAGTTCTTGTGCTCACTCCTTGCTAGCAATGTGTTGACAGCCTGAATAATCACTTTGGGCCTTGAATGTTGCATTAGAAAAATCAATTGTAGCTGAAGTGACTTTGGTCTGATGCGTTAAGCTCTTTGTCACCATGCTATGATTCTCGAGTTCGGAATTTCTGAGAGCTGAACAGTAAAATATAGAGCCAATGAGCTGATAGTTTTGTGTGAATGTGGAGGGGTGTGTGTATAAATACATTCAATCACAAAGAGGGAAGAAAAAATTGACAGAACAGGCAGCTTTTCATTCTCCACTGTGTAGCCATAATATGTATAATGTGTCACACGTACTGTCTGGCACTTAGGGAGAACAGCAAAGATGACAGCTGTTTCAGGACCTTGGCCACAAAAAGAGCCCAGGGCTCTGCTCAGACCACTGTTCCAGCCTGTGGGCTTACAGATGCCTGGATCTCAGAAAAGTGCAGCCAGTAGCTAAAATGTCACAGATAATGGGATCAGCCTACAGGGCGCTGTTTCCTGAAGTGCATGTGATTGCATCTGCACAGGCAGTTGAGCATTATGCCAGCCCTGGTTTGGAAGTTGTCTGCTACACTGGCATGGCATTGTATCTGAGTCATCAAGCTACTCCACAGGCCTGTTTTCTGATGGGCTGTACTGCATTTCTGTGACTGGAGCTGGCTTGTTTGTCTTTCCAGCAAACAGTACAGAGGCATTCAGATCTGTCTGCACTTGTTGGAGCAGATGGACATACCCTGTGGCTGTGACTGAGTCTTTTGCCTATAAGTCTTTTGCCTCTGTCAGATTAAAAAAATCTGCTTTCTTGCATGGAGCTCTGCTTTGTTCTTCTTTTAGCTTAAGATAAAATCTGTTTTTAGAGTAGGCTGTCTCAGAGTCCTTCCACCCGTAGAGCCAGTTGCTCTGCTTGATCCCCTCTTGATCCCCTGTGCAAGTCTCTAAATGAAATTACAGTATACTTAAGACTACACTGACACAAGACTTCCTCGGTGAAACTGAAGTAATGCATACCTTTGTCCAAATGGTACAGGGATTATGAAGCAGCTCTGGTGAGAGCCATGTTTCTGGGTTTGGTTTCAGTGAACCCACAGAGCTCTTTATTTCCTGTTTCATAACCTTTCTTCTTCGTCAAAGTCTTAGCAGCACAGCTCCAGGAGGGCTGACTGGGTATGATCTGCCACATAGGGTGCTGACAACAGTGAAATCTGCTAAATAACCTACAAAAGTCTTTTCATATGTTGTTTATGTTAAACTTCAGAGATATATTAAAAGAAGAATCAATGGATTTAAAATTGTAGGCTGATGTGGTGTGACCTGACTATGGTGTTGGATTGATCCTTTTTTGGGGGAAAAAGACTGGAAGGCAATGAGAAATGCAACTGCTTCGTGTCCTTAGGGAAAGCTTCCCAGGCACCTTCTGAAGCATTTCCTTCAATATCTAGCTGCTACATGGGATCCTTGAGCCTGGCTGCCCTGTGTGCAGACACAAACAGAAACCTCTGTCTCCTCTCTGTGGCTTTTCTCAGTTTCTCAGAGCTGAGTAAACTCCAAGGCTGCAGTTTACAACTTGTGACATTTCCTTTGCCTGAAATACAGCTGCCTCTGAAAAGTTCATTTCACATCCGTTAATGAAATGTGAAGGTGGAGTTAGAATGCTGCTTTCCTTTGATTTCATATTTGTAAACTTTTGTTGTATTCACTGGTATTGCATTCTCTGGCATTATGTTTATTTTCTGACATTATACTTTGCATTGTATGCATTTCACCATCAGCTGCCCCAGACTTGTGTAATGCATGTAAGACATTGTTCAGGTAAGTGATGCTAGCAAAGTATAAGCATATCTTGCCAGCATAAATGAGTCATCAGTCCGTCAGTGACTTATAAGTCACAATCACAATCACACACAATCACCAGACACTGGTGATAGTTTTCACTTAGCTCCTGAGTGAAAAGTATTGCACCTAGAGAATGCATCAATTCAGTACCTTGTTGTAGTTTGTTAGCTGAAGATGAATAACCTCACAATTGAAGAAACTGCATTGCTTTCTTCATCCACTACTTTGTGCGTAAAGAGTGCCCAGAACACTGAATGGGAATCAGCTGAGGGAGAATTTTAGTAAGGAAAACTCATGAGCCAATATATTTAGATTGTCAATGAAGGATAAATTTAAACTGAGATTGTGGTGGAAAGGTCCAACACGAAAGCAAATATGTGAATGGTAGGGAGGAATTTTGCTGGGGTAGGATTACCTTCACTCCCTTACAGGTAAGACCATTGAATGGGCTGCAAGAAGCTAATTCTTCAGTTATACCCTCTTATTTTAAAATCTCCAACTCTTGTGATTTCTTTTCCTCTCTTCGGTGTGTTACCAGAGGGACCAATTTTGCCTACTCAGTACACTTGCCTATAAAGGATATTTACTTTGACTTCTTTTTCCCAGTTGGAGAAAACAACAAACTCCTTTAATCTGCAGCACATTTTTCTACCCTTAGCAAGCTGTCTCTGTGGCAGGATCTTTTGAGAAGTGGCACATGTGCAAGGATAATTCAGTTTTGGGAAGACACTCTGCAAGGTCTAAATGTGAGGTCATGGCAAAGCTGCTTGTTGTGACACACATGGCACAGAATGGCTTTAGGTACATAATAGTGATCCTGTCCCAGTGACAAAATACTCTTCTCTGAGAAGAATTTTCCTGTAGTTTCATATTCTAAAAGGTTAGCAGACAACTTATTCAGCAGTATGTGTAAGTGCTCTCTGGGAAGGCAGAATAACATCATAACTTCGCAGATTAAAAGCCTATCAGCATTACAACCACCTTGACTTGACTGCTGTAAAGGAGAGGCCTCATTTATCCAGTGGCACCAGATTTGGGCCCATATCTTCTGGCTGGACTGTGATGTGTCACCATGTATCAGTGCAGCACCATTAGAGGTCTTCAAATTTGGTTCTGTGATAATCCCAGAGAGTCACACCACTGGTCATGTCTGCTGCATTTTAAGGTTTTGATTGGTCATGGGTTGAATTTTGTTCTCTGTTCTCACCTGATTAAGCTTGAAGAGTGTAAGAGGCTCCAGCCTGCAAACGAGCAGTGATTTGTAGTAATGCTGTTTGTACTAACAGCAAGGGAACACTAAATAATAACTGTGTGCACTTCTGTAGGACTATTTGATCTACCATGGGTTAAAGCATTTTGCCTAAAATAGGTAGTGAAAATGCTATTGTTTGCACAGAAGCTGAGTAGCACACATTCAACAGTTTGATGGAAAACATGCTCTCTCTTGAACACTTAAGACATTACCACTTGTGGCTACATATTCTTTTAAAGCTATATTGGACAAGTTCCTACTCAGAAGTGCGAATGAGTCTCACATGTGCATTTGCCCAACGTTGCTGCTCTTTGAGCTTTTGCAATGTAAAGTGGAAGCTGCAAGGCAGAATCCCTTTGGCATGGTGTTTTTTCTAGCTCTTCCTTCTGCTATTGACTTTAAATATTTACTATTAATTGCTCCTTTCAGAATCCACATCCTTCCATGGTTAGAGTAGAACCCTTCTGCTTAAATAGAACTGCTTAAATAGAGCAGATTGATATCGAGGAAGTAGATTTGCTAAATGATAAAAATAATGGCCCATTTCAGAGCAGATCAAACATCAGGATACTTTCTGTTATCGACATTGGATCATATTTTTATGCAAAGCGCAGGAGACAGTGGTTCTGCACTGGAGACATACATCACTTTAACTTGACCATGGATGTTGGCATGGGGGCCCTGGAAATTGTGTATCTGCAATATCTCTGAACATAAGAAAAACAGTGATGAGTTAAAAGGAGGAATAATATATTCCATTCACAGCAAGGGCCCTTGAAGTCCATTCGTGTTACTTGATGACTTTTAGAAATGTCCAAACACATTCCTAAGCACATTCTAGACAGGGCAAAAAAAATAAAATAAAAAAAGTAAAGAAGAGTTGAGGAATTGATATAGGAGTGACAGACTGGTGCAGTAAGGTTTTGTGGCTGAGTGGTCTCTATCTGGCAGACAGAAAAGCTGCATGTGCTGATCAAAAGACTGTCTTGTCTTGTCTTTACTTTTTCCATTGTTTCCGTCTGCAACTTTCCCCTTCCATCTCCTCTTTTTGTATGTTGGTTACTGGTGAGAGTAATTAAATGGATTGTATTACTCTTTGCCTCTAGGTAAATCTTAATTGGCCTAATTGCTACTGGAGGGCCAGACATGGAAAGTTTGAAAACAGTCAAGAAGAAAAGAGAGTGAAGAAAAACACTTCTGAGGCTGAGGTGTCTTGTGGGGAGAACCTGCTGGATAAAACAGATGGGATAGCAAAGTGACTTGTGTGGTTTGCTTCTGATACTGTTGCTGTCTGCTTTTGACTGCTTATAAGGCACACTTAGGTTGGGACTTTTCCCCTTAGGAGACATGACAGCAGTATTTACACCTAAAGAATAGAAACCCTAATTCTGAGAAAGGAGAAAGCCACACACTCACACACTACAAGGGAGACCTGGATACATCCTCCAAGTAGTTTTTCCTGGTTCTGGCAATTAAAGTGTCTACCTTACAGGAGGTGCACTGCTGTGGTTTTTTTGTTTGTTTTTGGTTTTTTCCTGACTCAACACACTTAATAAAACTTCTTTTTCAACGTTTCTTTAGGTAATCATGTCTTCTTGAAATATTGTGGCATCTGGATTTCACATCACTAAGGCTACATTTATTTATGGTCTTACTTGGAAATAGGAAACCCCATGTTAGCTTCCTCAGCAAATACTTCATTTCACTAAGAATGAAATTTTCAAGTTGATATACCCTTGAAACTGAAACTAGTAGACATGGTGGAACAAAAGTTGTGTTGGAAGAGAGAAGGGAGAAATGAATCAGCCAGCACTGTTAGCACAGTGTTTACAAGCTTAGAAGTGACCTGAAATGAAGACATTCACTCTGAGAGTTCAGGTATTAATCAGGGACCTGTCTTGCTTGTAAGACAGTAGTAGGTCAAAGTCATACACACTAGATTTTTCTGAATGCTTCGGACAAATGTTTTCCAGAACTTCCACTCACTCTTTCAAAAATGATCATGTTAAAATCAATAAAAAATACTTGGAGAATGTGAGTAGCAGAATAATTTTCTTATGGCTGTATATAGATACCAATTCAGGATTTTTCAAGATTTATAAAAAAAAAAAAAAAGAAAAGAAATTACTAAAAAAGTGGGAGAAATGATTGAAAGTGGAGGGCATTAAAAGAATCCTGAGATGTTAATTTATTCCATTGCACTGTAAGCAGAATATATAAAGAAAAAAAACGAATCTGGATGTAATGATATGTCTGTGCAGCCATTATGAGAATGGAAACTACAAGTAATATTAGCAATTTGCTACCAGACATGTGGCAAGCAAATTAAGCCTTAGCACTTTCTCATAATCTTCAGTTTGTTGTCATTGTATGACTACTGCAATTTGGGGTTACTGGTGAAATATAAATTTGCTTCAATCTATTAGTTTTCTGTTTAAATAATACACTTATGACGCATCTCTGTGGAAGCTTGTAAGTAGACCAGACAATGTTTGTTAAATATATCAGAAATTAAGATTAAAAACTAAACCATACTTTTTAATGTCCTATTTGTTTGGCTGAATCCTGGCAGGCAGATGATCTGGAGGGAAAACTATTTACTCCTACCAGAGACAGTGAAAGTACAGGTTTTTATTTAGTACAGAGAACAATTTATGTTAGAAGTATTAGATGTGTGTGGCATAATCAGCTGTTCTTACCATGCAATACCTCCACAAGAGCAAAACATTCAAGCTCTAAGTTTCCTGAAAGGTGAAGTTTATATGACATTATTTCATATTTTATTAGGAAATAGATTCTTTTTTTTTATCTTAAGGAGGAAAAAAAGCTCTGTTTTAATAAGAATGTTCTTTTTAAAAGTGGCCTGCTTTTGGTCAAGATATCCTAGCTAAGGCTATAATTGTTGCAGGGGAAATAATACTGTGCTCTGGAGGTTCATCTGACTGCTAGATGTGTCTAGAAACAAGACTATAGCACTCTGGGAACTGTAAGGCACAGGAGAAAGCTATAACAAGGCACTCATGTATGCTGCAGTGTGTAATTATTCGGTCTGAATGCAGCTGAAGGATTTAATTAGTATATAGAAGGCAGCATAACAGTGGAGTCTTCCTGATGACTATTGATTTTTAATAAGCCCAGAATAATGGTCTTCAAGAAAATATTATAATAAATTTATATCCTGTGAAGAATTATGGAATTAAGACAGTGTGACCCTGTGTCTTTCATTTTAACTTGTTTTAACTCCCTTGAGCAAGAGTCCCTTTTGACTTTTTCTATTTATGGCTTTTTTCCCCTTGTCTTTTTTTTTTTTCTTCATTTTAGAATTTCATTATCAAGAACACAAAGTATTTTCTCAGACACTCCTCAGCCTTTTTTATGTCAGTTGTGTCTGTGGAGTTTTTCTGCTGTGGATTTAAAAGTGTATAGTAAAAGTATATATGCTCTTTCTGGGAAGTGTATAGTAAAAGTGTATATGCTCTTTCTGGGAAGCTGTCTCCTCCTTTCCCAGGCACCTAGAGTATGATTCGGTTTTTGTATTGGTTCAGCCTCCTCCCAAGGGTATGAATGGTGGAAGAGAGGAGGAACTGGACTCCACTGACTCTTCATGCCCACAGTGGTGGGAATCAGTAGTCCCTTGGGGCTGCTGCATTTTGAGTGTCATGGGAAACACTGGCTCCTGTGAAGGCAGTAAAAGTTTTGTACCTGAAATCTGGTTTCTCATAGCAATTCTGTCATGCTCTGGCAGAGGAACTCAGGGATGGTTCTGACACTCCCCTCAAGAACAACAGCACAAGGCTGTGTGAATCACTTGCACAAAGGTAAAAATAGAAATTAGGTAGGAAGTAGGAGTCTGAAATTTTTCAGGAACAAAGTCCCTGGCCATTTGGTTGTGAGAGCAATAGTCACAGTAAAAAATCTTTGGGAAGGTGAAATGTCTTGAGATTGTTCAGGGGTTTCTGAGGGGGTAGGGAAATTCATTCAAACACCAAGAGAAAAATAAAACAGATAATGTGGCTTGCAGATAGAATAAGAAGAAATGACACTCCTTCTTGGAGTGGAGTACACTTTGTTGGAGATGCTGTGTGACAAAATGGCTGGGGATGTGCTGGAGATTTTTAAGGACTGGTTGAACAAGCACCTACCGGGAGTGTCATCAGCCTCGTGCCCTAGGCAAGCAGAAAGATGAGACAAACTCTTGCCATCCATCCCAGTCTGCCACCTCTGTCATCCTAGGATGGGTGAGCACAGGCTGGGAGGGAATCCTGTGTTTTGTGGTGTTGGGGATTGCAGGAGTGACTCATAGTCACCTCCCTCCTGATGGACCGTTCAGTGCTACATTACCCTGTACAGGATCTAGTAGTCTCATCCTGCAGCTAGAGGTCCTCTCAGAGTCATCCCTAAAGCCTGTGGGAACCCCTTAGCTCTCTGCTGTGCAGCCTGAGGTATGTCCTCCATGTTGCTGGCAAGGAACATGGACTTTGAGACTGTGAATGTGGAAATTCTGCAAAGATGTCCAGGAGCAGAGGGGAGAGAAAAGAACTATAAGGGGAAGAAGAAACTTGTAGCTATTGTATACCAGCAGCTATTGGTGCTGTTTTAAGCACTTTGGTTGAACAGATCTGGTGAAAGGGCTGTGCTGAAAAGAGATGATTAGCCTCTCAGCAGTGCTGGGCCTGGAAGATGCTAGTGCTCTGTTACTGCCCTGCGGCGACTTAGCCCAGTTCCTCCATGTCTTGTATGGGGTTTTGCTGTTCTGGTCCTTACGAAAACACAGGAAGGAACATCTTTTTAAAAATACTTTTATTTTAAGGCAAGTAAACAGAGTTCATCTGTGTGCAAAAAGACATCTTGACATACCCTGTGCTTTGTTAAAAATTTGCGATTAGCTATTGTTTGACATTCATGGATTGTTACGTTAAACACACAAGCAACTTCTGAGAAAACAACTTGCAGAACCTCCCACAGTAGAAAACTCCTCTAGGATGTTCAGAGACTGATTTTTAGATAAATCTCTGGAGCAGAGGATCTATTTGTGAAATAATTCACAAAAATAATCCTCATGAAAGACATCAAGTACTGAGTAATTTTTCATGGCTGTCTTGATGCACCTGTTTTCTTTTAAGTGCCTGTTAACCCAAAAATCATATTTGGCTGATACTTTTGACAGAAAGGAAGTCTCTGTAGTGTTTACCTTTTTTGTGGCTCCTCTTTAGACTTACCCATCTTCTCCTCACAGTAACAGCAGGGTGCCCACTGCCTATAAATGCAGATAGTTTTAGTTTTAGTAAGCCTGATTTTTATTTACTTATTCTCTTTTGCTCAGGAAACAGTACAAATTAATCCAACTGACAACATGATGTAATAATTTCTCATGAGGCTTCTTGTCAGCATGGCCAGCCAGGTAGCTGCAGGTCATCTGTGGCTTTCAGAATTGCTTCTCTCTATTTGACTTGCTTTCCTATGCAGCAGTTTGACATGATGTAAACTCTTAAAAGAGTCACAGCCTGTAAAAACTTATCATCCCTTGGAAAATAGTATTACTTTCCCTCCTACTTCTCCGAAGGGCTCCAGATGTGAATACTGAACAAAATTAATTTTCTTGTTAAAAGAGGGCATTAATTGTAGTTGGCCTGCTCGTTTTTAATCCAAACAAGCAAAATGGAAGCAATGGTGACCGGAAAATTTGGCTTATTTTCATGCAGTGGAATTGTAAAATCAACAGCTCTGGATGGGCATAGGGGATTTACAGGAATGCATAGTCATGCTTCTCTGGACTTGATGAATTGGTGTTAGGGGATTACTAAGAGCTACAGCCACTAGCAAAGTTCTCTTCTGGCAGCAGTTTTGTGCTTACTGCTGGAGATGAGAGAGTTTCTTAGAGGCTGAAATGCCGCACATGAGAACAGGGAAGTTTTGTGCCACATGTGGCCTGTGGGGAAGACGCCGCGTTTTCAGAGACAACAGTTTAAATAGGACTTTCACAATAGATGCTAATTAGGTGCCCTAGAAAGCTCAGTTGTTATGACAAAGGCCCATTCACCTCTTCCAGCCTGAGAAACAGGAGGTGCCCAAGGACCTTCTTTTTGGCACCCTGCCATGCAAACCTCCATGGCCCTCAGGTGTTGACAGATGCACAGGGATGTTTCTTTTTGTGCAACTCAGCTCTCTGCATTCAGCCAGGCTTCTGCTTGCAGGGACTGTCTGCTCGTGCTCTTGGATTCATTTCAGACTGCTTCCAGACTTTCTTCTCTTTCCTCTGTTTCTCTTGGCAGCACACAGGTGCACACAATTGTGTTGCAGCCCACTCTAAAAACCTTTTATTTGCAGCTGGTTCCCAGAAAAATATCTGAAACCTTAGTTTGGTTTGAGGATTTTTTTGACTTTGGAGTCTTGCTCAAGTCTCAAGCTGTCAGTAATTTGGGAAGTGGATTCTCTTGTTTACATGCCCCTGGTGCACAAAAGAGGTTGCTCTGCCTACATGAATGGAGGAATGGTGACTAGAGGCCTCTCTGCTCTTACAAGGTCTTTTAGACCTCATGGTTGGAAGAGAGCTTGAAGGCAGTTACTTTATATCATGGAACAGTTATAATTAGATTCTCCCACTAATCTTGAATAAAATGTTAGATTAATTTTTGCTGCTGCATTTTCTCTCTTTCATCAAATATCCTGAGTGGACTTTGTTTAAATTTACTCCAGAGAAAGGCTGAGCAAAAGAAATTAAATTATGTTTTGTTTGATCTTCAAACCCAGGGCTAGCTCTGGTTCACTTATTTCTTTGCAGTGCTTTGCAGACTCTTTAGACCTTCAAGCATGTAATGCAGCTGGCGTGAGGTTGAGGCCCTGTTTTCTGATGTGAGGAGTACTTTCATCCAAGTCCAGCAGAGCACTTGCCCACCTATCCTATTCTAAGATTACAAGTAGTTTTACTGCAGTTCTTGAGACTATTGGCAGGCAGTAAGCTGCAGGCATGCCAGGGTCAGTGTGGTTTGGAGGCTATAGCTCTGTGTAGCTTGATAAATATTTTAAGTTTGGATTGAGTTTAGCAGGGTTTGGGATTTTTTGACTGTTTTTGTAATATTTCCTTGCAGCAGGGATAGAAGCAGTTACATCAGTTACAACCTATTAGTAGTCTACACTTGCAGCAAAATTTGCAAGATAACTGGAAAGTTATTATTTCAGAAGATGTTTGCATACTTAACAGGTCATGAAAAGGAAAAGAACACAAAAGAAACCCCCTCAATCTTGTAGTTTCTAGTCTCATAGCGGTTGAAAGTCCTTCTGACAGTTGTTAATTTAATCCAGTTTCCAGAAGGATGAAAGTATGACCAGAAACCTGCCTATCCAAACCTGAGTCACAGCAACTCAGTATGGGCTCTGTCAAAGAAGAAACTGCTGTAGCACACAGTGGTAAGGCAGACAATTACCCTTTTGTTTCTGTTTTGTTTAAATACCAGAAATGTTATTTTAAAGGACTAAACAAGTGATAATGATTGTGCTTGAACACCCACATATTGGCACTAGCACTCTGAGGCAAGCTGGGTTGAAAAGGGAAAGAATTCATTGCTTTTGAAGACAGAAATGGACAGATGAACTAAGCTGTCAACTTCAAATATTGTGCATTTTTATGTAAGGATTTTTGAAGAAAAGAACATGAATTGAGAGGGAAAGTGAATGTGAAAGACAATTTCCTGTCACTAATTTTAAGGTGTTTCCATTTATGGTGTGCTCTACAAGGTGCAGAAATGTGTCCCATTGCTCTTTATTTAATTCTTCTTTTTGTTTAGAAGGATCTGTGCTCTTATAACTTTGAGGCAATTCCGAAGACTGCCTCTAGTTTTGGGGCAGACCCAAAATCTTAGTAAAATACGCAACATTTTGTGCTCAGGAACCACCTGAAGTCAGTTGTCAAACTCTACTTTTTAATTACAGACCAGGTACCACATTCATTGTGAAGATCATGCTAAAGTTCTCAATTGTCTCTTAATTTTCTGTTTAAAATATTAGAGGGCAGTTGAATGAAACACTATTACCCATTTTCATTCATGTTACCATAAGCTGAGCAGTAATGATTTGAACTTTATTATAAACTATTACAATCCATACATGATTGATAGTTATTTTTATAATCAAGTTATCAAAATGCAAAAGTATAATGAAGGCTTTAAGAAACTTTTTTTTTCATAGAAGTTAAAAATGAGTGCACTATTCTTGCTTTCTCGTTGATGTATAAAAATTGGAGTGGGCAATAGCTGCTACTGCGTGTTCAGTGGTACTACTGGTAGGTGAGACATTGTTTTGTGTCTCACTGAGAGCGAAACAATTTAAAACTATATTGGGAACCAGTGCTCTCCTTGCCAACAAAGCTGAGATTTTATGTGGAAATAGTTTGCCTTTGGAAAACTTTTCTGTGACAAGAACTTTGATCCTGCTTCATGAAAAAAATAATCTGAGGAAAGCCTTGTAAGTTAGGAGAATTAATTCCTTTTTATAGGCTGAGACAGCTAACTTTCACATTTAGCACTTATTCACAAGAGTCATACAGTGATTAATTTTTCTAAGCCATAGAGACTCTGAAACATTTCTGGAAAATTGCGCAATGATTTAGATGAAAACTCTGTTTTGTCTCATCCAGCAGGAAGTATGCTTATCAATGTGGCCATTAAATTGCAAATTTTCCAAGGAGCTCTCCACATACAAGTTGATGATCTTGATCCATAAAAGCAGGCTCTTAGACATGACTCATAAACCCGTCAGTGATTCTAATGTTTTCTTCAGTTTTGAATAAATGAGTTGTCCAATGACCTAAAGAGGCCCT
Organism: Sclerurus mexicanus; assembly: GCA_013396755.1. NCBI lineage: Eukaryota > Metazoa > Chordata > Aves > Passeriformes > Furnariidae > Sclerurus > Sclerurus mexicanus. The sequence continues at coordinate 56,707 of VWZF01004330.1, forward strand.
GTCCGTGCTTTTATCTACATCTAAAGTATTGTGTTAACCCTGTGACAGGTAGTTGGATTGCATGTGGTGGACATGCAGGTCAATACTACAGGGGCTGGTTCACAAGTAAATGTTATAGAAGCATATTTTAATTACAAAGACTGTATTTATTAATATGAATATGTATCTTCCACTTTTAGTTGTTTCATTTTCTGGAGAAATTGCCACAAAGTTATCAAAAATATTTTCCCCCATGTGCATGTAGTGTGTTGATTAACAGGTTTAATGACTTTTAGTGTTTTTATAGCTTTCTAAAGTCTTATCTGTTTTCCTGGCTTTTGTGCTCTTTCTAGTCATTTAGAAAATCCTGAAAGGAAGACAAAACAAGGGCTTTTGAGACAGTGAAGTGAGACTGCTGATTAGTCCTAAGGAAGCTACAAAGTAGATAAGCAGACTAGGTCAGGTTTGTACTAAGGACAAAGATAAATAATTGTAAAGAATTGTTCTTTCTGGGGTGCAAAACATTAGACTGGAAGATTTATGAAATTTATCAAAAAGCATGCTCAGGAACATTTGGATTAATAAATAACACAACTGAAACTTGTCTGTGTGTATTCAGTTCACAACTTGCACTTGAAAAATGGAGAATTCAGTGAACTGTGAAGTTCTGAAACGGGCTTTTTAATCTTCTTTCATCCCTTTTCTTTCTGTGTATAGTATTTTATTTTCTTTTTGATTAACCTAAACATTATTTTTGTTTTCAGATTAATGAGCTGCAAAGAATGGGAGATGTTGATGTTTTTTTTCCACAGTGTGCACATGTTTTTCAGCATGTCAGTTTGGGCTTATCTACATCAATAATGTAGTGAGTCTGTGGATCTTTTTCCTCCTCAAACCACATCTCCACTTGTTCACCCACTGTGTTTAGGGGACAGCCACATTTTCCAAATGACCTTCTGGATATTTTGTCTTCCCTCCTTCAGTAAGAGGGCAGAAAGCGCCAAGCATCTTTCTCTGCAAATCTGGCTTTTGTGAGTGCATCAAACAGTAATATGGCAATGTCAGTATCTCTCAGGTTACCTTTCAAAATGTACATCAGCAGGATTTTGCTTAGGGACTTTTCTTTGAATTTAAGGAGGAAGTAGCAGGTACAATTTCATCCCATCCACTGAGGCAGAAACTCTACATAATAGAAGATTTTTACAATTCTTTACAAATCAAATCTTGAGTAGAAATTAAATAGCTTAATTTTTAAAAGGCATTTGTGTTTGCTAAATGTGACTTGTTCTTTTCCATTCCCCTGTCAATGCCTAATAATGTAGGTAAGTGGATTTGTCTTACTACAAGCTGATCTCCTTACCTGCTGTGACCTCCAGAAAGTTTCTAAAACCAGGGTGTAGATAAATGCATTAAAAAACCCCAGAAATTACTGAACTATCCAAAACTGGAAGGAAAACATATGTGCCATTGGTGACCTTTATTTGCTACCTACCAAAGAAGAATTGTTTTTTGGTTTTTTTCTTTCTTGATGGTGAATACAACATGAACCATGAAATCTTCTGTTGCAGACAGAACTGTGTTTTGTGGAAAGATATGTGCCATGAACAAGGTTTAACATGTATGTTTTCTAAAGTAATGATCACTTTTGCTGAGAACTGTGTCTTTGAAGGAATCTCACTCCCATCTCTTCATAACTTACTGCACTGCCTTCAGTGATGTGAGGTCTGTGCTATCTTTATTTGGGAAAGATAGTACCCCTGAGGAAAATACTAGCTGTGCTTAATCACTACCCGTATGTTTTTTCTTGAGGAGTGCTCAGCACATAATATTAACCCAGGCAAATTATGTTTGTGTTGGCTGCTGAGACATCACTTGTCTGGAGATCTGTACATATGCATATATGCATGTCCACATCTCAGCAGGTAACTCTGCACTCCTTTTACCATCAGCAGAGGAAAACACATGAAAGTGGTCAAGGATGAGTAATGCTCTAGGTGTCTAGATTTCTGGCAGATAGATCACATTTTGAATGTCACTATTACTCCCATATAATTACACGGGCAATATTGGGTTGTTTCCAGAGCCTACAATTCACTGAACACTTTTACTGTTTGATATTAGAGTGTTGCTATCACTCCACTATGAGAAAACCTTTTCATACCTAAGGGTGAAGCAAAAATATCGTTACACACATGATGGTCTCCCCAGTTTGAGTAGTATCACTGGATATTTTGTGTAACCCAAGCAGGACCTTGCTCTAGGGATCAGGGAAGCAGGCTGTTGCAGGTACCAATGCTGCCTGCATCACTGAGCCATTGTTGTGCACCCTGATCTGATCAACCCAGAGAGAAGTGTAGGTGAGCAGACATGGTTCTGCAGATGGGACAATTGCAGGCATTCTGACCTCTTCTCTCCAGCGTTTCTCCACGTTCTCCTTCTCAGCCCATCATTCCTGTCCCTATTCTATGCCCAAAGTCAAGCTCTCGGCTTATCACTGGGGTGGCAACACCGAGTTTTGTTGATGGCAAGCACCGGAATAAGTTTTATGAGACACAAGTCATCTTCTAACTGTTTACTTCCTGGTGCTAGTTCTTAATGTTTTTCTGTTTTCCATTATGTGTGTACTAACTTGCAAAGCCTGGGATATAGAGCATTTCTCTGGTAAAATATAGGGCAGCTGAGAAAGCTGCCATTCCTTTAAGAAATGTTGTTGGTCTGGTTCACTTTATAAAGAGCATAGTTGCATGATACATACTTAACGGTTTTCAGAAAACTATCAGGACATATTTCAAATACTTACAAATGCTGTTTAGTACCTTTTCAGCAGATAGGAATTGTGAGGTGTTAGAAAGCTGGCCAAAAAAGCTCCCTCCTTCACTGTGCAAATGAATCTGTAAGTGAACAGGCTTCCTTCTGCTGATAAAAGAGAGGCCATTTAAGTTGGAAAGGGAGGAACTGTAATTGATTTACTGCATTTTTTTCTCTATCCAAGATTGGGGATTTTATTCACTGTGTTTTTTTAGTTTGAATGAACTTCTAGCCTCAAAGAAGTCCAAAGACCCTTAGATAGTGTTGTCCTCTTTGTTTTGCTTAGTTTTTTTCTTTTCTGTCAGCTAAACAAGAATGATGTTGCCAGTTTTTAATTTCATTTTCTTGACAGTGTATGTTCATTTGTGAGGGAAATTTGTTGTGAGACTCCTTGCTGTACTGAAAACAAACCAGATGTAGTTCAGAATCATTGCTAGACAGAAGCTAGCATGGCTGATCATGCACTGGACTGGATCATGCAGCAGTCTGGGTTGAATAAATCTCAGTCAGTTGGTAGATTGCAATGCATTTACACAATGTATCTGCACTCACCTGGGTGTCTGTGAATAACTGTGGTATGGGAGGGAAGACAGCTCGATTTATGGAATAAATTGTACATTGTTTCCTTCCTCTGCTTCCCAGTTGAGAAACAGTAGACAAATTCAATGTACAAATTATTTCCTCCCTCAAGCTCTTTCTTTCTTCTATGATAACTTGATTTCTTTTTTGTGCTCTTTCTTCAGCTTGTAACTCATTTGTGCATAGTTGGAAATAATGTATGGCTCGCTAGAGGGAGGGAATTAATTGTGCAGTGTGTTGGGAAGAAGGAGGGGGAGAAGCAGACAAAGAAGAAAGAGATATTTATTTTCACCTGTACAAGAATCTCCAGCTTTCTAGGCTGTTGTGATGGAGACATAAGGAGAAACAGACTGTTGTTGCTTTTTGCCATCTGCTCAGTATGCCACAGATAGTTTTAATCAGCAGGGAGCTGTTATCACCAGTTAAAAACCACACTCTCTTTAAATAGTGTCTCTCAAAAAAAAATTAAAAATGTAATAAGAAAGATAATTTTCACAATTTAAATATATTTGTATAGATTTTTTTCCTACTGGGTTGATCTTTTGTGCTTGCAGAAGAGGCTCTGTCCCATGTCACTCTCACTGAGTTGTCTGTCCATGCATTTGGAGTCTGTCCATACTTGAAGAATTGTGAGACCTTCTGAGCAAAGCTCAGCCAGCCCACCCAGCCTGGACATGTCTCCTGCTGACCTGTACCAGTGTGGCTTGGCTTCAGAAGTGTCCACACTGGATTGTAGTGGTGCCACCATGTAACTCTGTAGGACTTTGCTTTTGTAACATTCCACGAACCTCCAATTTATGTGTGAACTGTGCTGAGACCACCATGCAGGCACATTTCTGATCCAACCAGTTCTGGAGCTGAAGTTACCAAAAAGATTTATGCAACTGAAATGTATGTAGATCTGTTCCCCATTCCTTATTTTTATCACAGCAGCTGCAGCAGTAACACCAGCTGCAATGATGCATCTCTCCATAGGTACTTCTGTGTAATTTCCAGTGAAATCTCCTCTTAACTTCCTCCTGTTGCCTGTTTTCTTTTTGGAGAGACAGATACTTAACCGCATGCTTCAGTAAGGCTGTGTATGCATTACCTGGGACACTAAGCTGAATGTAGCTCTTCCTCCTGCTGATTCCCACTGTCCCTCCCTGAGGCAGTATGCTGCAGCCTGGGTCCAACAGCAATGCCTTGCAACAGGCACTGGCTCCATTTCAATTGAAACTCTTTTCTTCTGCACCAAAAGGTTTTCAGTTTAAATTAAACAACTTACTTTCATCTTTGCTTGTATTATTTCAGATGCACTACCCCACACAGAATTTTTAAACAAATCCCTGTGTAAATCTTTTCCTACAGATTTCTTCTTGCTTTCCATGTATGTACACTATACTAAAGGTATATGTACATTAGCCTAAGCAAGTAAGTTCTCTAAAGTAGCTGCTGCTTCTTTTACCATGTTATAAGTGATGACCTTATCCCATTTGGGGAAAAGCACAATTATAAGTAGCACAATTATAAGTATTTGAATGAAAATTATATTAACTATATAGAAGAAAAGAGAAATCCTGGTACTGGCTGAGTTTATTGACAGAACTCTCTGGAGATTAACTGGCCTCCATTCCAGTTACTTTCTCTTGCAGGATGGGACCTTAAACAAAATGAAACAAAAGTATGTTCACTGCTCCTTTTCCTTATCATTGTCAAAGCATGGAAAACATAAAATATTCCTCTGTCTTTGTAAGAATCTTTTGTTTAGTCTCTTGTACTTGTAGACCAGTCCTCCTTCATTTCTGTCCTTTTGGGGTGCCCTATACCAGGCATAGGATACCTGCCAAACAGTAGAAATTGGTGTTCTCTCTTTTGTCTCTTTATGATGACTGGATTTTGAAAAGTAGGAAAGATGAGGGTTAATATTTTCTCTGCAAAAGACAGTTTGAAATGTGGAAATCAGTTCTTGGATGGACGAATGAGGCAGTGTATGGTGACATACTTCCAAGCATAAAGAAAAGGAAATATATGAGAATGAAGAGCTAAAAATAGCATCTGCTTGGGAGAAAGTGGAATAGGTGATGGATCTACCATGAGTGATGGGACTAAATTAAGAGAATTAAGGGCTAAGAGAAAGTTAATATGGTTTCGTTTGTAGGCTTTTTTAGAGAGCAGTGGTAGTTCATTTGAGCTTATCTATGTGGAATGGGCCCCCAGATACCACTGATATTGTTGGTAAGGTTTTTTCTTAAATGTTAACCCCACCCTTTGTCAGTTTGAACATTCATCAAAAGGCATTGCACCATGCAGCCAAGGAGAATTTCTATACTCGTTGAAATCAGTTGAGTGATTCAGTCCTTATAATAATATAGCCCCTGTCCCACTGGAACTGCTTTCTCTGCTAGTGCAAACCATAATAAGTACTTTGTAAGGTTTTTTTTTAATTGGTCTCCTCTGTTCCAGGAATATCGAAATTGAGGATCAGTGAAGACTTCTGAAAACATACATTTATTAGAAACATACTTCTCTAAGATAAGATTTTTAGGTATTTTAGTCAGAGTTATGTTATGGATTTTCTTGGTGTGGTTAGTTATTATTGAATTTTTAGAAGAGCAACGTGATTTACCAAATGTGATACAAATCTTAAGTATATTGACTTTATAGTAAAATGAGGTTGCTGAGATGAGAGATTTATCCAATATATCTACATTGGATAACTCTCAAGATTATTGTTTATGACTTTTTAGAATATGAAAATTAGATACTTTGATCAGGAAATAGTATAAATGAATTGATAAAGATACCCTTTTGAAGGAAATTCCAGGGTAAGGAGTATAGATCACAGTATGGTAGAAGGAAAATATGTTCTGGGTTTTTTTCTTGCTTTTGATGCATTTCTGAAGAGGACCAGGACCCAGGTACAGGTGAGATCAGCCCAAATGCTACTCTTGTATGGGCAGCATCTGGCACCAATGTGCAAAGACAAAAGTCAAAGATAGTTTTGGAAAAGAAATGCTTTGATCTTAGACTGATATGGGATATGTGAGTGGGAAACTTCCTTTGTTTGTGCAGTGATTCTGCCTGTGATGGATATAGAAGTGACTTTGGGGCAACAGATTTGGAGAACAAGGACTTGGCTTTCACAGAGCAGATAGTTTTCCAGTCTTCAGTCAGAAAGTAGGTGGAAGATCTAAATGTTATCTTATTACTTTTCTGTTAGTCTCAGCCGATATGATTAATTTACAACATATGACTACCATATCGGGAATGACACTTGAATATTTCCCATTGTGAATATGGTCATTTGATGTTGCAAGGCAAAATGTTGACCCGCTAAGACTAAATGATATGCCAAGTTCTTCTCCACCTTGAATCATTCTGTTACTCTATGTATATTTTACTATGAAATCTCTAGGGGAAATGCTAATGTCATATCTTGCTGTTCAGCTAAGCCAGGCATTTCTTGGTTGCACCACTGTTTGGTGTTTCTGGAGAACTTCTAACTTTGACTAACCAGTCTTTTTAATTTATTCTGATGTTTCCATCAAGGGTGCAACCTATATGTGAGCTGTACTTTTCTTCCTTGTTTGTAGCTGTGAGCCATGCAAGATAGATCTAAAAATTAAATTATCACCCTGCCTTGTATCAGTACTCTGTCCAACTGTTCTCCATAGCATGTACCCTTCCTATTTCTCATCATTGGCTGATAAGAGCTGCAAGGACACTACTGTTGGTTAGGGCCATGTAAGAGTTTCTCCATCCATTCCTTAAGAAAAAAAAATTACCAAAGTGGCACAATCTTTTTGTTTAGTGCATCTTGGTTTCATATTCTGTTAACAAACAGATTATACATTATGATATTGGTTTTAGTGGCCATCACACCCACACGTTCAATTATTTGAGAAATTTGAGCCTTGTGAGTTTTACCTCCTGTGTTACAGTCTCTTCTCTGATTTTATCTGTTTGTTTCCATTGCCCGTTCATTTTTTAAGTTACACTACCTCTCCATAGATGCCAGAGGTGGTCACACTATGCAAAACAAACTGAAATATTGCAATGTTTCCTTCTCCTATGAATGAAAAAAAAAGATGGGAACAAATCACTATTCCACTCCATGTTTTTCCCAAATCATAGAATCACAGAATTAATTAGGGTGGAAAAGACCCTTGAGATCATTGGGTCCAATGCTGAGCTTTCCCCTAAGTCTCTGGGCTGGTTTGAAGCCATTCCAGCAGCCGTGGTCGCAGTGCCAGTAGGCAGCTGGAGTACTGTTTTGGGGCTCACAGCTCAGGTTGTTTTAGAAAAGTCCTTTCAGGTTGACAGCACCAAGCATTGGCTTTTTTTCTGCTAGCACAAAGAACATGTTTTTTCAATAATGTATTTATAAGCCAATCTAGATTTTGTCTCCATATGAGACAATAAAATATTAATTCTGTCTCTGTGCTGTCAGAGTTGAATGTGGTTGTCAAGATCCTTAAAAGGGCGGAGCTGAGGAGAGTGCTGATTCCTCCTGCCCTGAGGTGGCCTGACCCCAGCAGGGGTTTTCCAAACTCACTGGTGCATCTTGCAGCCACTTGTGTTCCCTTTTGTAATAGTGTCCGTCTGAGAATGGTAACTAAGCAGTTTGTCCTAATGTAGCTCTAGTAAAATTGCAGCTAATTTAATGTCTTCTCTCTGGCTGGCCTGGTTCTGGCATGCCATCACATATTTTTATTCCATCTAAACTATAATGTTGTCATATTAAAATGCATAGACAAGTGATGTTTATGACAGCACCCTTGTCTTTAGGTACTTTATATGCGTGGCATCAAGTGTTCTTTGCAGCTTCCATCCTGTCCTGCTGTTATGTCTCTGCAGTGGTACACCTTAGCCTGTGTTTTATATACCTCCTATAAATGAGGATAAATAGTCTATTAGCTTTTGTTTTGGGGTATTTTTGTGGGGAGGAGGGCGGGGAAGACCTAAAAGGGCTGCTACTTATCCAAAATCCTGGAACTCTTTCAGGAATGGTATGTGTTGGATTTGTGTGCCAGGATAAGAGTTTTGTTCTTTTTAGAAGGATATCTCAGTTTTGGAGACTGGAGGTAATGAAATGGGAAGAGGAATTACTATCCATATAACAGTAATATTTGCAAATCCATATAAGCATCCAGTCTGCTCAACCAGGTGCCAGTATTCACACCATCATGTTTACCCAGGTAAGTCTCCCAAGGTTTCTCAGCATGTTTGGCAATCTTTGTTGTCCTGTCATTTTTTTTAGATTTGAATAATGTCGTTCCACAAAGGAGCTGCTGGGCTGTGAGAAGGGAGGACTTGCTCTCAGATACACACAATAACCAATTTCTGACTGCTATTGTTGGTCTGACTGAGCATTTGACTAGAAAATTTCAGGGAGGACATTTTAAAAATCCTTAATAAGTGGCTTCTGAAGAGGAAAACTAGAGAGAGTTGACAGAAAGAAAGAAAGAGGTGGGTTAGAGAAAAATTAGTCAAAGAAGAAATAGTAGAGAGAATTTGGTAGGTGTTATAGAGAGGATTAAAATTAATTTTCAAACAGTAAGTACCATGACAAAAACCTTTCAGATTTTAAAGAAATTTGACTTCAATGGACTGGCATGTGCTTGAGGGAGCAGCAAAGATGGCAAGACTGGGGCAAATCCTTTGTTCCTCTTTGGAACAGATGTCCATGTACAAACCCTAATACTGTTGAGCAGTGTCCAGGGAGCATGGACACCTGAGGGGCTGTTGTCTCATGCTGGGAGGTCAGGGAGCAGTGGCCCTCCATTTCCTGCCTTCAGAATGGTGCACTGAAGTGTCCTGCTGTGCCTATTCTGGCTTTTCTAATTTGTCAGGTTTTGTGAATGTGTTGCAGCAGCAATGCCCTGTGCCAGCTCAAGGCTGCATCTAGGACCAAGCTTGTAGGAAAGCCCAGTGCCTGCTGAGGGGCAGGTTTTCAATGGCAACATTTTTTTGATCATGTTTTCAAAAGGATTTGACATAAACCCTGCTTTTTATAATTTGAAAACAGATTTCAGTCCTACATGATGAACATAACTGAGAAGGAGACCATGGAGTCCTGTGTTGTCTTCTCTGTCTCACCTCTGCAAGCCACCATTCCTGGGCTGACATCTCACCATCTGTGTCTTCAGTTTTCAGCTCCTTGTCAGTAGGTCTGCCTCTACTTAAACACTAGGCTTTTCTGGATTTCACCTTACTTCTCCTTGCACAGGTAGGAATGGAACATTTTCTGTTTAATGTAAAAGTTGAGAAAAGTTTATCAAATTAAGAAAAAATGCAGCCAAGAATTATGGTTTGTGTACACAAGGGACAGAATAGAAGCAGGTATTTGTTATTACACTCATTCTTTTGTTCTGATAATTGTGGGAATAAGCAGCCAAAAATAAGTCTGGTGCAAGTTGTTGTGCTAGGATATAAAGCTGCCCAGCTGAGGCTGCGAAAACCCTCAGGGAATTTAATGGGACCAGATTTTTTTACAGTAGAAGAGACTGTCCAAACCTTCAGCCTTATGGTGGTGATAGATACAAACCAGGAAGTCTGTGCATAGCTGATGTAATGGATTGGTTGCAAGGAGTTGCAGTACACATGGAACCTTTCCCAGTAGAAACCAAAGGAGTACCAAACCTGCAAAAATCCAAAAATAAAAGCAATGTGATCTAAAAGACTGGCCAAAACTATCCATCCAGTGCAATCTCACCTACTGTGTGTCAGTAGGAGCTTTATGCAGTAACCAACAGGGCATGGCCACTGCTACTCATTTGGAGTAATATTATTTCACATATGCATTTAACTACTTGCTTGTTTTTCTTTTTTTTTTTTCTTTTTTTCTTTTTTTGAAGGATTGTCTTGCAGTTTTCTTCAAGATCATTCAAGTCATCTGGTTCTGTATTTCAGTTTCTTGCTATGGAGGCTATGGAGAACTTCACCTGAGTTTTATTTATGCCATGATTAAAAATGGCTATTGAATTGATCATTTAATGTTGGTGATGGTCAGCAATATATTCTTTTTATCCCAAATAGTATGGAAAAACCTGTCCTTCAAAATTGCATGGACACACTTTTTAACAGTATGTGAATACATGGTATGGCAGTACCAACCTTTGCATTCTTACATTCAGGTGCTTTGATAAAGCCCAGAGATTGTGGCTGTTGTTTTGACAGCTCCATGCCTTGGGCCAGATGGTGGAAATGAAGGCCTATGCTCCTGGTCAAGGGAACCACTGTGGTAGACAAGTGCAGTCCCTCTTCAAAAGCATTGTCAGCCAGACATTCAGACAACAGGCTGGGGAGCTGCTCTTTGTATAAATTGTGCTGAGATCCTTAACCTTTCCAGGTTTTAGTCCCTTTTCCAATCCTGTACACCCTTCTTCACCCCCTTCTTGGGGGTTAATTTGTTTGGGAGCTTTCCTGGTGCTTTCTTAGACTTTCTCACACCTTTCCCTAATCACATTTTTCTCCCAGGATCTTCCTTACTGCAATAACTGTGAGAGCATTAGGCAGGTGCTTGATCAAGTATGCGCTAATCTGTGTATAGCTACTCCTCATTACTTGGTCATTAATGATCTTTCATATACTAGGACCTGAATTTGCAAAGCCACTCCTTTTAGTTCAGTTTTTGCTCCTTTGCAGCTGCTAGATGAAACCTACCAAAAAGACCTGCAAGCTAGTGAAAAGCGGTAGCTTATGATTCCTTCCGAAGACACTTGAAGACAAAATAAATTCTACAAATTAATTTTAAATCAGTTTTTGACTTCCCTTACTTACTGTGCTGAAGTTTTCCTTTGAACATGAGAATGCTTGCAAGTTTATATTTCCTGGACATGGCTTTTTGGTGATAGCTGTACCCACAGATCACAGTCTGAAGCTTCAATAGTTCTTCCCTTAATGTGTCAAACAGATTTAGTGTGATGGAGGTGTTGAGACGTGTCCAAAGAATTCAGATTAGAAGATGGAAAATAAGCATCATGGAACACTCCTGGCAGTTTTTCCTGTTTCTTCAGACCCAGTGAAACATTTGACATTTTTTCCCATGCTCAGACATTGCAGAAAAAACTTAATTTTTGTACCTTTTTCTGTCTGGACAGTGTCATGACTATAAGAACAATTCATGGAGGTGCCCCATCCCTTCACAGATAACCAGATTTCCTTGCTAACAACTGCCTACTAATGTGCTAAAAATTCTTTTGGATGTAAATGGTAAGTTGCACAGAAATTACCTAAAATGAACTCTGGCCCCAGTGATACCAGCACCCATGAGACTAGGATTTGGATAGGTAGAGAATTATCAATTGGCCTTCTGAATCCCTTAAACTTTTGGTACAGAAGACATGGATTGTCCCATTTTCCTTCAGTGATTGATTCCTGTTGATATCTGTTTCAATGATAATTTGCCATTTCTATTAAATGCATTAGCTTGTAAGGCATCAGTGATATCTGTGACAGACAAATAACATATATTAATAGCTACAGGGTATTTTTTCTTCCTGACATGTAAAATACAGACTTGTTTTCATGAAAGAGTAAAGAATGTACAGCAACTTACTAGGTTTGTGTGAATTCAAGCATTTCAAAAGGTGAAAGAGGAGCCAGACCAAAATCAAACGAGAAGCTTAGACTAGGTATTATGAGCTCATCCTTAGATGAGCATCACTAGAAACCATCTCATTGTGGGTTGGTGCTGTGGTGGTTTCTTGTCATGACTGGATGCATTTGCTGAACTATGCTTCTTCTGGGGCAATTTGTCCTCAAAAGGCAAAGTGAGCTGGTCATGGCAGCAACTGAGGGCTTTTGCTAAATTTGAACCCATTTAAAAAGGGAAGGTGGTAGAGATGAGAGAAAGACTTATTTAAATGCTGTAGACATTCAAGCTGCACTAATTAGTTAAACAGCCTCACTTAATAAAAGATGGAGTAGGATGATTTCATCAGCTGTCATATCACAGTGTGTTAGCTACCCCTGGGACTCTGAGGAACTTTCTGGAGGATAAAAGTCATCAGTATATAATGCGACATCTCAGGCTTTGTAGAGACTTCTAAGAAGGAAGTTGTTGACCTTCTCCCTCAGCCATTTTCTCTGAGATATTTCCATTCCATTTTGCTTTTAAACTGATTAGAAGCATTCCTAGTGGCTTGTTGAAATCTCACAGAAATGTAGTGATGTGGTAAGAGAGACTGACAGGCTGTTTCCCAAACAGGCTCTTGCAGTCAGAGAAACATTTCTCCCCCCATACCAACAATTTTTGAAAACCAGTGGTCATACAAAAAGGAGCAGAAAAAGCTAAGCAGGGGTATACCCCAGTCCCCATAAAAGAGGAAATATAGCCAAGAAAAATATTAGTAAGGTGGCCTTAAAAACAAATTGAAAGAAGAGGCTTTTAGGCTCAGAACTACTAGAGGGAAGCTGGAGCTATAAGCAACTCATGCTGGATGCTTGCTGCCACTGAAGTTTATCAGGTCGTCCTGTATTTTCCATACAGAACTAGGATTGCATGAGTGAAATGCCTTGAGTCCATAAGTTTTTCCTTCTAAACCCAGCAATATCTCCCATTTAACTATGGCCATTGGGTTATAACCTGTGGTCAGGCATGGGGTGCAGCATGTAGGTTTCAGATTGAACTCTGCAAAACTGGCAAAACACAACATTTTTCTTCAGATAAACCTCCCCAAGTTTTCAGCACAGCACCTTCTGCAGAGCTCTGGAGTGCAACTGGGCTCTGACCTTGTGCCCAAAGACCCCTTTCTGGTGCATTCAGCTGGTGTTGGTCTATCTCACAGTCTCAGCACTGGGACCATAGTGCCCAGTGGCTGTGGCAGATGTTTCTTGTTGAGTTGCAGTACAGTAGCAGGTGTTTGGTTTCTTTTAACCCTGAACCAGTGGATTCACCTGACAGCATAATGGTGTCAGCACTGCTGCAGCTCTGCCTCATGGGGCAGGAGTGCAAAGTGCATGGGTTGAGGTTGATTACTCTCCTTGGTGTTGATCACATTGATCTTAGCCCTTGCTAGATTCCCAGGCAGGAAGCTAGGGAGTCAGGTGGGGAGTGGGGTGAGTGGGACTTCAGCTTTTAAACTCTTCAAAGTTCCCATGTGAAAATTACCATCTGAGTGTTGTGCCAAAGTGCAGACCTGCCCTCCAGTAGCTGCACAGACTCAACAGAAGAGAGAAAAGAAAGAATCTTGGTCAAATTTGAACTCTACTGATTTTTCTGGTGACTCTCAAATATTTAATGTAGTAACCCATAGTGTATGTGGGCCTCATGTCTCATCTGTGCTTTAAATTGCAGCTCAAAGAATTTCCATTTGATAACTGAAAGCACATGTTGGAAACAGATTTTTTACATCTCCATAATCTAAAAATGAGCTGTGTATGTGTCGCAAGTGGGAGTGGAAGGCTTAGACAAAATTTATTAAAGAAGCCCTGCTGTTGAGTCACAAGGTACAGAAAGGACTCCCTTACTTTCTAAACCCCTACTCAGACAGGAGTCTGGGTGCAGCTGAATCCAATCTTAGCCTCAGATTATGTCAGCAATTGAAATTCAAGGAATTACAGAGATGTGATTTAACCACTTTTTTCCTGTAGGTTTTGATGATTGACAAAATGAGAGTATTTAAATAAAATGAACCATTTATTATTACAAATGATTAGACAAAAGATCTTAATCAGAATTATGTACTATACAACATAAAACTCTAAAAATCTACTAGTAGAGTATAATATGGCATAAAGTAGTATAGTATGAGATGGGATAGTGCACTATATTGAAGCAATTACATTAAAGCTAGCAAAAAGGAAATAATTAAGTAGAGATTTGATGTTACTCATTCATACCAAAGCTCATGGAGAGATCCCTTTTGCTCAGCCTCGAGGATTACCCTTGGAGGGCGTTCCCACCCAAGGGAGAAATCTTCACACATACGTGCCAAGAAGAATTGTATCAGAAGAACCTGACTGTTTGGAAGGGGACTAGACTTTTATAGTATAAAGCAGATTTACAGGTTGGCAGACTAGCCTATCTGTCACATCTTGCTTCTGAAGCAGGATGCATACTCAAAGTCTGGTGAACTGGGCTGGTTTTTAGCATAATTTAACAACACCACAGCACCCTGGCACCAGCAGTTGAACTGGCATGATAGCTTGCGTGCTGGCTTGCATAGTATCCATTCTCTGATTGGATTTTTTGTCTTAACAGGGTGAGCCCTGTCACAATATGTACAACATAGCCTTTCCAAATTTTGTTGAAAATCCATTGCTTTTCTCTTGACTTTTCTTATGCCAAATCTTTGGGTCTGGCACATTTTTTCAGGCAAAGCACTAATCTAACTCCATTGAAGTATATTTTTTTTAAATATTGGAAACATTGAGCAAACCTGAAGGCAAATGACACTACAGTGCTGCATTATATTATGAGATGCTGACAAGTTGGTTTTTTTAATAGTATTATTTTCACATTAGTATTACATGTAAAATTCTCTATTAGAAAATAGACTGTATATTTATAAAAAGAAAGTACTCAGTACACAATTCTGTTGTACTGTCCTTAAAATTAATGGCACTGCTCTACAACTGCTTCCTTTTGATGACTGTTCCTCAACTGTGTGAGAACCAAATTTACATCCTATGCATTCATAGGCAACATTTCTTAAAAGTTACCCATAAATACTGATAATAAAAACATTTCTGGTTTTAATATCAGGATTATGATAAAGATAGTTCTTCTTAACATTCCATGTGAAAACTGTCTATGTTCCCATGTAACTTGTCAGACACTGTGTGAAGTTATCTATGCAAGTACAATTTTCTAAATTGCAGTTTGCTTACAAGCCTACACCCCCTATTTTCTCTTAAACCGCCCCAAAATTTCAAATTAATGTTTTTTTCAACAAAGCCCTTGTTCTCATGCAACTTAAGAGTCACTTTCAGATCACTTTTTGAAGCTGAAGGACTTTCCAGTTGACTCGTGATTTGAGAGATCCAGGCACATTCAGTGACTAATAGTGTATTCAGTTGTGTGTTGTAGAGTAAAAAGGTTATTTGGAATATAGCTGCTTTAACAAATATATAAATGCACCTGCAATGCTGAAAATGCTGTGTTTAAGGGTAATTGTTTTCCTGGAAAACTAAACTGATTAGTGTTGTAGAGTTTAGTTAGCATGCCCTCCAAAATCTCTGATAAACATACAGTTGCTGGATTTTTTTTTCATCCTGATGATCCATCTTTTTGATTACAGTCCCTTATAAATCATATTACCTTGTGCACTTCAGTTGTATTTGCTGATACTGTGTTTTGGCTCCTGTGGTAGTAATCATTTTAAGCTCCTGGGTCTTTTTTTAATGAATATTGAATTATTTTCTCTGAGTCAAAACAACTTTAAAAAAAATAATAAAAAGCATGTGCCTCTCCAGTACTAAATAAAATTAACTTATAAATATCTGTAATTTAGGCAGAAGTCTGCCCTTATGACCTTTCAGCCTGAATTTATGAGATGTGATACAAACAACAGAGGAGGTATACATTTACAGAGAGAAGGCGAATTTGGGATGGAATTGCGGAAATAGAAGTGTGAGGTTGGGCAAGAAGTCCTGGAGGACTGAGACGTATTTTAATTGAAAAACAAATACTAGTTTTTAGTGGAGATAGCCACATGAAAAAAAAGGGCAAGTTTAGGTGAAAGTTAAGATGCAGGGAGCAGGTGGGTTGTACAGTCTGTGATATAGAAAAGTAGGGGGCACATGGGCAGATTTCCAGTCTCATCTGTGTCGAAGACTGAAGGGTGAGGGTGAAGGTTGTACAACGTGCAGGACGTATGGGGAGGTGGTACTTGTCAGGAAGATGTGACTGCAATAGTGCAGAGCTAAGCCCCACTCAGAGCTGCAGCAAGGTTTGTGGCTACATGGGTGCTGTCCTATGAATTTCAGGGTCTGGGTGACAGGTAGGACTGGTTCTACTCTGAGGCTATGTCCCATGCAGATCTTGTCACCATAGTGTGCTGGTAGGGATCCAGTATGAGAGAAGTGTTTTTGACTGTCACTTAAAAAATAAAACTCTCTTTTAAATACAGGTAGGGAAAGGGGGTTAGGGAAAAGTGAAAGGGCAGGAGATGCAGAGGGATACCATGTAGGGAGAGGGTGGAGGGTGAATAAATAGAAAAATTGTTGCTGGGGATTGATGCTGAAGAGCAGACCCTACTGTGGAGAAAACTGCAGGGCAAACATTCCACCATTTGGTTTCTCTGCATTAACCTGCTCTTTTTGTTGAACAGAAACACAATACTAGTACCAATGTCTTGCTCAAAATGGGCATTAGTTTCCTTTAGAAGTCTGTTGCAATGAACATGGATTATGTCAATGTGTTGTGCCGTGCTTACTGAAAGCAGGTATGTCATTTTAATATGAAGAATGAGTCTGACACCCTCCTCTCTTCTAAAGTGGTAACAGGAATACTATTACCATGTTGGTTGGCTCTGTGCAGCCCCACTAGGAAGACTCCAAAGATTACAAAACCACAAAGAATCACAGAAACAATGAGGTTGGAAAAGACTCTTAAGATTTGAGTCCAACCTGTGCCTGAACACCACCCTTTCTTAAACACCTCCAGGGATAGTGACTTTACCACCTCTCTGGGAAGCCCATTCCAATATCTAATCACTCCTGTTGTGACAAATTTCTTTTTAATGTCCAACTTAAACCTCCTCTGGCACAGCTTAAGACCATATCCTCTTGTCCTGTTGCTGTTTGTCTGGGAGAAGAGACCAACCTCCTTTTTCAGGTAGTTGCAGAGAGTGATAAGGTCACCACTGAGCCTCCTCTTCTCCAGGCTAAACAATCCCAGCTCCCTCAGCTTCTTCTCACAGGACATGTGCTCCAGACCCTTCACCAGCTGCACTGCCCTTCTCTGGACCTGCTCCAGCACCACAATGTGCTTCTTGAATTGAGGGACTCGGAACTGAACACAGCACTTGAAGTGTGGCCTCACCCGCGCCAAGTACAGGGGAAGAATCACTTCCCTGGTCCTGCTGGCCACGCTATTCCTAATACAGGCCAGGATGCCACTGGCCTACTTGACCACCTGGGCACAGTGCCAACTGATCAGCCAGCCAGCTGGCAACAAGGACTCTCAGTCCTTTTCCACTGGGCAGTTTTTCAGCCTTTAGTGCTCCATGGAGTTGTTGTGGCCAAAGTGCAGGACTCAGCATTTGATCTTCTTGAAACTCATACCACTGGCCTTGGTCCATCATTACAGCCTCTCCCAATCCAACTGCAGAGCTATTCTGGCCTCCAGCATAACAATACTCCCACCCAACTTGGTGTCATCTGTGAATTTGCTAATTGTAGACTCAATCCCCTCATCCAGGTCATCAATGAAGATATATGGAGAGATGTGGGGAGAAGGCAAAAATAGAATTGGTCCTAGTCAGTGGCTGGTCTGGAGTAAAGCTGAGACCCCGGAGCTGAAGGAGGAAGGCTGCTCTCTGGCCTTCAGCAAGCACTGTGTTTGGCATTTTTGGACTGCCTAGCTTTCCAGCCTATAGGCTTGCAAGAGCCACTGCTTGCATCCTTCTGCTCTAGCTACTTAGTGAAATCAGGAGATCTTCTTTGAACAATATGAAAATGACTATTATATATGATAGAAAGTTTCCTGGATAGCCTTTGTATTTCCCTCTCCTCTGCTACAATCTGTGCAAAGCAACAAACTGGACTGACCTCAATCTGTTTTCAGTACTTTCTGGAAAGTAGAGAAAGGGCCAGAATTAAGGGCAAATGCCACAGGTTTGGAGCAAAAATACCAAAATCTTAGAAGGAATGGTGAGGAACAGCACTGAGTGCAGCTAACTGTGGTGTTAGATGAAAACAAGCATCACCTACGTTCCCGCTGATCCTGAGACTTTCAGTGCATTGGCCTCAAAGGGTGAGTGTTTTGCCAGAAATGTAGATTGGAATGCAGGAGAAAAATGAAAATAAAAAAGTAAACAGAAAATTGTGCAATTGATATGAAGCCACCAGAGAGCCAAATTCTACAGGTTTTCTTGTTTTTCAGATTTCCTAGTTTAATTAGAAATGAGGAAAGCTGCTGCAGGGAGAAATGGGGCCATGACAGTTGTGGAAATGTGGCATTAAAAAGGATGTGCACTTATAGGCATAGCATGTAATAAAAAGGAATTTGGTTTTCAAGGATCTTAAAACTGAGGTTCTTGATTGGAATCTCTGGGGCAGTCCTAAACCAGTATTGTTTATACAGAGAAATGGAAATGCATATGAAATATAGTATTTCATATACCTGCCATGTTTCACTGCGTTGTGTAAGAGAACTGCATTAGAGCTGTTAAAAAAAGAAATCACAGCTTTTGCACTTTTGAATCCATGTAGTTTAAACTCTTCATCATTTATCTGAGATGTGAAATTTAATGGGTGGATCTTAATGTTTCTGACCAAAACAAATGCATATATAATATATTTTAATTTATATTTATTCAACCACATTTACTTGTTTTCTTCATATCTTTCTTTTTGTCCTTATCCATCTGGCTCCCTTTATGCTAACTGGGATCGTGATTCATATTTAGGAGATTAAAAATGTTATACAGAATCATAGAATTTTTTGTGTTGGAAAGGAGCTTAAAGATCATCTATTTCCAACCACTCTGTCATGGGCAGGGACACCTGTCACTAGACCAAACTGCTCAGACCCCCATCCATCCTGGCCTTAAACACTTCCAGGGGTGGGGCACCTTCAACTTTTCTGGGCAACCTGTTTCAGTGGCTCACTATGCTCATAGCTAAGTACTTCATTCTAATATCTAATCTAAACCTACTCTTTTTCAGACTGAATACATTCCCCCTAGTCCAGTCACTACATTCTCTTGTAAAAACTCCCTTTCTCTCTTCCTTGTAGGCTCCCTTCAGGTACTGGAAAGCTGCAATTAAGTTACCCCAAGGCCTTCTGTTTGCCAAGCTGAACAAACACAATTCTGTCAGCCTTTCATTGTACAAGAGGTGCTCCATTACTCTAGTCATCTTGGTGTCCCTCCTCTGAATTCACTCCACAGGTCCATGTTCTTTCTGTGCTGGGGACCCCAGAGCTGGATGCAGCATTCGAGATGGAGTCTCACTAGGGTGGAGCCGAGGGGCAGAATCACCTCCCTCAACATGCTGGCCATACTGCTCTTGATACAGCCTGGGATACTATTGGCTTTCTGGGCTGCAAGTGCACATTGCTGGGTCATGTCCAGCCTCTTATCCACCAGCACCCTCAAGTCCATCTTGACAGGGCTTCTCTTGATCTGTTCATGCCCCAGCCTGTATTAATACTGGGGGTTGTCCTGACCCAGGTGTAGCACCTGGCACTTCGTCTTATTAAACCTCGTGAGATTCCTGTGGGCCCCCCTCTGAGTTTGTCCAGCTCCCTCTGGATGGCATCCCATCATTCAAGTGCCTCAACTGCACTACTCAGCTTGGGGTCATCTGCAGATTTGCTGAGGGTGCACTTGATCCCTTCATCTATATTTCATTAACACAATAATTAACACTGGTCCCAACATGGACCCCACTTGTCATGGGTGTCTGTTGGGACTCTGAGCCAACTGAGTCAATTGAGCCATTGACCACTTCTCTCTTGGTGTGATCATTTAACCACTTTCTTATCCATTTAATGTCCACCCATCAAATCCATCTCTTTCCAATTTAGAGAGAAGGATGTTGTGGGGCACGGTGTCAAAGGCCTTACAGAAGTCCAGGTAAATGACATCTGTAGCCCTTCCCTTGCCCACTGTTGTAGTCAATCCATCACAGAAGGCCACTGGGCTGGTCAGGCAGAACTTGCCCTTATTGAAGCCATGCTGGCTGTCCCAAATCACCTCTTTTTCCTCCATGTGCCTTAGCAGTGCTTCTCAGAGGATCTTCCATGATCTTCTGAGGCACAGAGGGGAGGCTGATAGGTCTGTAGTTCCCAAGGTTGTCCTTTCTACCTTTTTTAAAGACAGATACAATGTTTCCCCTTTCCCAGTCACCTGGGAATTGCCCTGACTAATTGCCCTGACTTTTCAAATATCTTGAAGAGTGGGAACTACATCAGCCAATTCTCTCAGGAGTCTAGGATGCATCTTGTTGCATCCCATAGACTTATGTACTGATTCAGGTTCCTCAGGTGGTCATGAGTTTGATGTTTACCTACAGTGGGAGGGGCTTTGCTTCTTCAATCCCCATTCTGCTGTCCATCCACTCAAGGGATGTGGAAAGAGATGTTGCCAGTGAAGACCAAGGCAAAAAAAGTTGAGCACATTTAAATACATTTATTCCCTACAGTTGCTGTCACATCATGTAGGCTAAACACAAGACAGATCTCAGGCATCAGATCCTCTGATTTCTATCTGCGAAACAGAAGCAATAATGCTTTTCATACCAAGGAGTCTGTGAAAAGTACCTGGTATTTTTAAATATGAATATTGAATCCCTGCACAAGATCAGCAAGTGTGGGTTGGCATCACAGGTGTGCAGATCCCACCTTACTGGAAATATTTTTTACACAAATTTGGTGGATTTTTTTTCATATGTCAGTGACTATATAAGCTCTTTCAAAGTAAAAAGTATCTTCTAAGAACCTAGATATTTAATAAAAGCTTTTTTTCCTTTTTCTCTCATGGTTATTTTAGTGTTTACAGTTCCCTACACAGTCATTTTGAAACCATGTGGCTGTCACTATGGATTTAAGGTGTATATGTCTTTATAGAAGCAGAATACCAGAGATCTAGCACAATAACCTTTGAATCCAATATTGAGGATGATTACTTGTTTCCTTTCCAAAATGTTTTTTCAATAGAGATGGAAGACATCTGGGTTTTGATAACTGCTGTTTCGTATAATGAAGAAAATGAAAAAGAAGACAAAGAAAAGGAAAAGAGAATAGGAAAAATTCACTAAATCCCAAAAGAGCAGTATATGATTCTTCCTTCAACTGCTTAATGTTTTCCATGGAGTATTCTGGGGATGGGAAAAATAATTTTCCCATTACCATCAACCCCATTACCTCAGGAATAAGCTAGTTGTGGCAGCAGGTATCTTTGCCTTCTGGTTGCCAGTTTCATAAAAATTAACTTAATCTCAGCTGGTTGTTAGTCTAGCATTTAAATAATTCTCCACTACAACACTCTCAGTACATATTTAAAAGCAGGTGCTCTTCATTACTAGTACATGTTAAAATGAAATAAATATGTCCAGATGTTGGAAAACTGCTACTGGAGAAACATATTTCTCTGACCCATTTTGTGTTAACACCAGAAATAAAGACAGAGTAGGGGTGGCAGTTTTGATACCATTGCCACCAGAGCCACCAGCTGGAACAGGTCCCACAAAATCTCCCAGGTCTATAGCACACAGGGATAAACCTGACCTCCCCTGAGCAGGGAAGCCCATTCCTTGGGCAGACTGCATTCACCTGGGCCTTAGTGGCCTCTAATGTTGACCAAATACGTGGCATTTTAGTGTTCATAAAGTCTGATCATTGTTGCAAAAGAAATTGTAAATTTTTTAGTTAGGTGTGGGTATGCTAGTATCACAAACACTATTTTCCACTCTCCAACCCCCAATTCAGCTGAAGGAGAGGTGGGATAGGCATGTGGAGAAAGGAAATAAACAGGTCTTTTTCGTGTAGAAAAATGGATGAACAGAGAGGGAGGTGGGAAAAAAATAGGTAAGAATGTGTGATACAGAGGTCAATGGACAGGAGGAGTGTTTGTGGCTGAGGAATAGATTGGGTGTGGAAGCAATACCCAACTATTGGCTGGGTCATGTTGCAGGGACAGGAGTCCTGAAACCCACCAGTGTGCACCACCATCCAACAGATAATATTTGCTGGAGACCCTAGACCTAGCCTCCAAGAAAGGGAATGCATGGATTTGTCTTTCATTTACTCAGAGAATTGTGTGGCTGAGCTTTTCTCTTGTTCCAGTATCTTAGGTCCAAGTTCCTGGAGGTACCAGAGTGCAGAAGCTGCCCCCACTCAGCCTGTGAGCAGCCCACTTTGCCACAGCACTGCCCTGCCATTTGAAGCTGGGTGGAAAGCAAGTCACAGCAATAATCTGCTCCTGGATGGTCTTTGATCTCCTGCTCCAGTTGAAATTCATCCTTGTTGGAGAGTCAAGGCTTCTGCATCACAAATATTCTTACCATGGTCTTGGGTAGGCTCAGGCCCAGTGGCAAAAGGCTTTGCCTTGCAGTTGAAGCTAGAAACACAGGGCTTTAACCTTTGGGTGAAACAACAGACTTAATAGATAAAAACATAAATTTTAGTCTTATTTTCCCTTCTAGTCTGAAGAAGAAAACATGATTTTAATCACTCAGTTCATTGCTTGGGTCACTTCTCTACACTTCAGGAGAATTCATAATTAATGACTCAGAACAGGCTTTTTTTTTTTTTAGTTTCTTTTTNTCAGAACAGGCTTTTTTTTTTTTTTAGTTCATATTTTTACGTTGAACTTAGCATTTTTTTCCCTCTTTCAGGCTCATAATTTACATCATGAACAAATGGCATATTAATCTTCTGATGTGGACCTAAATTCTTCAACAAATTTCTTGCATTCTTAAGCCAGTCTGTCTTGCTATGTTTTTAAAGATATTAATCTTCAACAGAGAAAAAAAGTGAGGTTTTTTCCCCCCTCCTTGTCCTGTTATACCCATGGAATCATACTACTGATTTACCACAAAATCCTGATAGGGATAATGCATTCTAATTTCCTTATGAGGTAAGCTAGTAAATCATGGCATGTCTAAGTGATATTTCATGGTAGGTTTGCACATTCCTGTCCTCAGTCATAGTTTGATTAGTAATGGCTAATTAATTACACAATAGTTTCCTTGTAAAATGCACCACCTTTCTGGAAGTGAATGCAAAGGTTAATGTTAATGAGAAACACTACAGAAATGTTTGCATTAAACTAGGACAAAATTTTGGCTGCAGCCTCAGATTTTCAGATTTATTTGAATTTTTGAGTAAAGTTTTTTCATGCTACACATCCTTCCACAACATTTTGGGTAAGTAATCCCTTTTTAATGTGATGGGCTAACTCCATATTGTCCTAAGAAATGTGCTTCCATATCAGTGACTTGAGTTGAACATGCCTAATTCAAGGAAAGAGATGTATGCTGAAGCTGGCAATAATGGCAGTAGTCACCTGCCTGTTGTGCCTCAGATAGGTGAGATGATCCTCCATATGAGCAGTAATGAACATCTTTTGGCAACTAAGGCAAAATCCCAGTTTTCTGAAGGCCTAGTTCTATAGTCAGGTTTTGGCAGGCAGTCAGATATCCTATGTGGGTGACTTTTCTTGTTGCCTTTGCCTGCAGGATATAAAGGAAACCAAAGAAAAGAAGCAGAAAGGAGGGTTTTGTTCTGTCTCCAGGCCTCTATAGCAAACAGTTTCTGCAGGCAGCTTTTCTCTGTTACATGTCACAGGAAAACATTATCAGATGACCTACATGGGGCCGTCAGGTAGGAGAAGGTGACATAATATGACAATCTTAGCATCTTGTCAATGGGATCTGAGGAGGAGCCCAGGAGTTGTTACTACCTCAAAAGCTGATGATTGGTCTAGTCACACAATCCTCAGCCAAGTGGATAATTCTTGTTTCTTCAGTGTAAAGACTTATCTGACAGAAACCATCCAGCAGCTCATGTGTTGATTACCTTGTGTCATGAGGAACACAGACTACTGAGGTCCCTTATCTCTTTTCACTCTCTTAACTGCAAATTTAATTAATTAATTAATTAAATAAATAATTTTATTCATTTTTAAATAATATTCACATATATTTCTAAGATTTTTTATAAATATTTCATTTATGTAAATATATATATATATTTAATTTTATTTGTTCCTCCCCTCCAGATTGCTGTTTAAAATTAGACTTCTGGGTCAATTGGTGTTACTAATTCTAAAGCTTGGTTTGTTTTTATGGGTATTTAGGGTTTGGTCTTTAATTCCAGTAAGTGTATTACAGGGACAATAAACTGGGAAGAGCTCAGTGACTTTCTCTTTAGCATACACTATTCCTAATGCAAAGTTGTTTCTTCACATATTGCCTATTACTGCCTAACCTTACTTCCTTGTACCTATGCACACACTCAGCCTATCTTTAGAAAACAGATATGTGGAAGCAGTGGGCTATGTAATGATCTGTGTGCAAGTTCAAAAGGCAAATATTTCACCTATTTCCCTCAAAACAGGTGGTGTGAAAGACTTGACTTTTATCTCCAGTTCATTGTGCAAAACAGATCCTGTAGTTTGAATCAGGGTAATCCAGTCACTGTAATGCAGGTGAAAAAAATTCTATCATAGTATTTTTATTACTGGTTTATCTTGGTTCTTCATTAAAAGCCCCTTTTTAGTCTTTCAAGCAATACATTATCATAAACCAATGGTCCACCTGACAAACCAACTCCAGAAGTGTAATTACTTTTGCCACATAAACGAGCTAATTTATAAATAGAAATGTCATTGCTGCCTTTGTACAAAGCATGCTGTCCTTGGCTGTTAGTGTGCCCTGCTCAGCTAGAGATCAGGTGATAGAACAAGGGCTGGTGGGTGGACTTGCATCTGGGGTGGCGGAGGGATGTAACCGATACTCAATGAACAATATTAATTCTAGTATTTAAAGGGCTTAGAGCTGCTGCAAAGATGAAGAAAAGATTTTCCCCTTCAGACACTTGACATTTTTAAAGATCCCCAAAGGAGGCAGATATTTTTTGATTTTCTGGAGCATTTCTGGATGCTCAAATGTTGCCAGTAAATGCTGTAGACATGGCATTGCTAACTTGGGACTAGGTGTTGCCTTTTTACCTAAGAGCAGAGGTGGCTTTAGGATTGACAAAGAGTTTGATAGCTGCTTTGTATAAGGAAGTGTGAAAGATTGTTGTGTTTTATTGGTGAATACTTTAGAGGCTGGATTTTGATTGAGCCTCCTACATATAATTTACACCCATCAAACAGCTGTGATATATGTGAGCAGTCCCATACGACATATGTAAAGATTTTCACATATCCAAGTTTGCTGATCTACATGGAAATAGTTGAACACAATAGACCAGTAAGAATGCATACTTGCCCGGTGAAATCTCTAGGTTAAAGAAATCCATAATTTTTTTTAAGTTCTTTGGGTCACTGTATAACTTTTCTCTATGACTTCTTCTGATGCCCTCCTTGAATCTTGTACCATCTTGATTGAAAAAGGTTTCATGTTAATTCTTTTATATTATGACTAAAAATTTTGTGTTGAAATGTTTATTTTTTATCT
The DNA here is from genome assembly GCA_013396755.1 of Sclerurus mexicanus. Lineage (NCBI taxonomy): Eukaryota > Metazoa > Chordata > Aves > Passeriformes > Furnariidae > Sclerurus > Sclerurus mexicanus. Next base: position 82,354 of record VWZF01004330.1, read on the forward strand.
TTTGAAAATGTTCAAGAGAAAACAATATATTTATTTGTATGAAGTTTTCTACAGTTATAGTAGAATGCTGTATTTCTTAAAATAGAGGCAAATATTTATCACAAAGCTAGCATTTTTTTTCTTGGAAATATTTTGCAGGCCTATTTTTAGCATTGAATGTTATCACACAAATTTTGTACTAGATGATTCTGTCTAAAAATATCTTAACTGCTAAGGGAGTTGTTTACTCTTTTGGCAAATCCTAATACCAAAACCAAAGAAGTTTCCATAGACAAGAGTTTCAGTCTCTGAGAAAACAGTCAGAGCTCCAGACTGAGGGCTGATTTTCTGTTTTTAGATGGTCTGTGTGAGTTTGTGCAGGGATAATCTTCAGTGACTCTTAAGTATTCTTTCACTAGAGGGTGACTAGAGGAGGACTAGAGGAAAATACAAGCCATAAGGCCACTTACATGGTTCCTTAAATTAATAATGCTCTAATCCTGTGAGGTGCTGAAAATCCACAGATGTTTAATTTGCTCCTTTGTAAAAACACCTATTTGTTGGAGCCATGTTTATCTTCAGTAACAAAGCTTTTGGCAGTCTGAATGCTAGGCTTTAAAATTCTTTAAGGTTTTGCATACTTTAAAATACACTGCTCTTGTTTTGTGTTCATCCAGTTGTTTTGGCTTTCTTTTATGGCAATTTTGGTCTTCCTGGAGGTGAAAAGATACTTGTGACATCTGTGGATGCCTTAGCAAAAGCAAAGTCAGAGCAGGTAGTCAGCAGCCTCTCTCCTTTTCCTTCTCAGCCACCCCTTCCTTCCAGCAGAAGAAGGGATAAAAGATGGGGCTGCCTCCCAAGGGAAGCCTGCTAGGACCAGGCTTTTTGTGCCTCTTCTACATTGTTGCATCTCAAGCTTGCCTTCTCCACAGGCACCCTGTACTTCCTCTCAGAGCTGATGGAAGTTGCAGAAGACACGCAAAGTAAGGTCCTTTCATGGCAATAGTTCAAAAATAACAGCTTCTATTGGAATACAGCAATTACTGGCACCTTGTCAGGAAATGTTACCATTGAAAATCTTCCTGTTAAAGTCACTTCTTCCATCAAAGTAACTTCTTCCACAGTAGGTATGGCGATATGACATATGGATACAATTTTTTCCAGATGAAACCCAGCCATTTTTCTTAAGTGCTGAGACTCAGCCCTGTCTCCTTCCCCTTGTCTCTCTTGCTGCTGCTAAGTCTGGCATGTTAATCCTCTCTGGTCCTGTGCTGAATACTTTCACTGCTGGACTAAGTCAGCTTCTTTGCCTAGCGAAATGTCTGGGCTCAGGGCATTAGTACTGTGAGCTGCCCAGTCTGTTTATATGTACAATGGGTAAAAAAATTATTTGGAGGCAGGTTCAGTTCAGGGAAGATGGAGACTTGTCACATGTCATTCGTTCCTCACTTGTGTGAAGTTAGCAGAATCCTCTTTGAAATGTTGACCCCAGCATTGGGACTGACTTTGTTTCAGAGTTACCTTGTGGTCTTGGGCCCTGGCTCTTTGTCATGGTTTTTTCTTACTGTTTAAATGGGCCAATAGTCCTCTCTTACCAGACACCAGAGGGCATTTAGAGGACTAAAAATGTATTGTGTATGCAGGGTTGGAGCTGCATACACAGAGGTGCACAGGCAGATGGTAGCATGGGATCTATGGCATAAAAAGAGAAAGGAAGAAAAGATTTATTGACTAGATGAAAGCCAACACTTAAAAAAGTAAAGAGTCCTCAGGAACGATAAGGAAGGCCACATGGCCATCTGATACTGGTAAGACAATGAGTTGTGCAGCCAGCCAGTGACTGGGGCAGTGTACGTCTACGCTGTCTGTTGCAGGCAGTGAGAGCCATCAAGGCGAAACCATGGGATAAAAACCTGTAACATGGTGCTGGGTTATCCAGGGGCCCAGAAAAGCGAGTGGTCTTGCATCTGGGAGTTAAAGAGGCAGAGATAACCAGAGACAACCTGAAGACCTGGTTTTGAACTATGGGAATTAGAAAGGCTTCCAGCCTTAGAGGGAGGTGCCACCCTTCTCTTCTGGGCAGAGAAGTTTTACTTTGGGGCAGGCAAGGTTGCTGAGAGTGGGATGGGGTTCCTCCTCCACTGCTCCGCAGGCACTTGAAGGATGCTTTGAAAATTCACACTGGAGCCATTAGGCTGACTTGCAGGAGTGTGCTGAGCCTTCAATGCCCTTCTTGTCACTGAAAGTTAGGCTGGTTAAGGTGTAAGTTAACTCCTTGAGCCCTTATTAGAGTTAGTTTTAATATCTCCAAGGTACTTAATATTCATATGCCAACAGAGGGGTGGAATCACGCTCTCGGCTTGCTGGAAAATATACGCATCTGTGTCTGGGGTCGAAATCTGAACTAGTGTGAATGTCACAACTGTAGCATGACTTGTGTCATAACTATGTTTTATAGACAAAGACTTGATTTCACAGAGGAGTAAATTGCAATTAATAAGGAAATCTTTGTTTAAAGAACCTTCCTGGTCTTGCTGGTGAGGCCAGGAGGTTGCGCAATTGCTGCTGGCACTGGGACAAGGGTTGTGTCTCTGTGTCTTTGTTCTGTTCTGGAGAGCCCTTGAAGCTAGTTGCTCAAGGCATGTCCACTAGCTCTGAGGCCAGCCAGAATTTCCTTGGCTATGCAACATGCCGATTATTTGCCAGCTTCCTGCACAGAGCTTACGTTGTACAGAGGACTTTGTCTGAGCCTTCTACGTCAAAAGGGAATTAAATTTTAATGCAAACACAGGTTGCATAGTTGAGCCCTTAAGCCTACAACAAACTCTGCTGTTTAATCTGGTGCTGGTGTAGACAAGCTATCCGTGTTAAATAGTTTAAATTTAGCTGGTAGAGCTCTTGAGAGATTACTTTTGGGACACATTGTATTTACTTTTGTACACTAATCATGTTATCTATTAATTCTGCTGCTGTGTTGCTAATTTCTCTCTGTGCTATATCAAGAGCTGACCCAAGGAAATTAGAAAATTACTCTGACTGTTTCTAGCACTTCTCCTTATTAGCGCTTTGAGCAGTGGATCAGATCTGCAGGGAGAGACTGAAACCTGGCTGACCTTTACTTTGCTCTGAGTTTACAAACATGAGGAGAAAGTTTGTTTACTGCAGATGTGCAGTTTGCTGGATGCACTCACAAACGTCAGCTGTTCAGTAGACTGCTTGCCTCAGTGTTGCTGCTCAGAAAATACTATGCTGTTCAAACTGTGGTAGTGGGAGCACAACTCTCCTTGAGGTTTTGTCCCATATTGTAGTCCCCTTATGCAAAAGTGCTTCTTGCAGGAGCAGCCCATTACTTTTTTTTTTTTTTTTAAAACTTTCTGGCCTAGCGGGTAACCAAAGCAAGACAAAATACAAAGGCAGATGAGGACGCTACACATATTCTGTTACCAGTCAGGTGCTGCTTGGGAATAAACCCCTGTTTTTGCTCAAGGTTTAGGTGCTATCAACTACCCCGTGATTGAAGGTGTGTTGTTCTTCAACACTGCTGGTCTGGGAGACAGTGCCATGTGCCAAGGCAGTGCAAGTAAGGGCAGGGAGAGCTTGGAGATTAGTTATTAATGAGGATTTAGTTATGAACTGACAAACTGTTATGGAACAGATATGCAAGTGCTGTGGTCATGCTACTGCTGCTCCAGCTTGTGTTGGTATGGCTTGTCCTTGAAAAATACATCATGCAGTGTTACATATTCGCATACTGTTTGGGACATTTAATACTGTATACTGTCCCTGTTTAAGCTACCTTGTTAAAACTAGTTTGAACTCCCAGTTAGACCTTCCCAGACCTAACAAAAAATATTCTGGATTACTGAAGTCCTTGTAAAATAGTAGTACTACAGTAAAACTACCTCAGACTCCTCTGTAAGGCATTTATTCCAATTTTATTGTTAGCAGTACATTGATAGAAAATATGCAGGGGGAAAGGGAAGAGTGGGACAAAGTATATAAGGAGCAAATGCTATTATGGAAAATGTTTCTGTGGATACATTCACGCGGCAGGTCTTCTCTGAGTTTTCTGGTGGGCTGTGGAAACAAAACAATCCAATTTTTAGACAAGATGCTCAAGTATGTACAGGGATATGCTGCATTGTTAGGGCTCTGAGGGATAAGGATCTCTGGATCTCAGCACGATGTAAAGTAGTTTTCTGAGAAGGGCACTGTTGGGAGGGTGAGAACTGGTGTCAGGAAAGCTTCAGTCTTGAGGAAGTTATCTTGGTACAAGTACAAGTGAGACCAATAAAAAGCCTGTCCAACTGCTAGTTCTGTTATTGGATAATAATCTTTTGAATTCTTTCTTTATTATAACTTGAGGAAGTTTTCTTTCCCAAGTGATGAAAACCAAAGGCTTTTTGACTGCTTGCAGTCAAAAAGCTTTCTTTTCTTTATGTAGTCTCTTGTAAAATGTTTTTCTAAGAGTGCTTTGTGCAAAATTAAGAAGTGGCATTAAGGAAATGAGTTTCTACAAAATAGAAAAATTATAATCCATAGCTCCTTACTGGCTGGTGTTTTCTTAGGCAAAAAAATTTGAATTTATCACTTCCCCTTCAAGTTTGTTTGTTTGTTTGTTTGTTTGTTTGTTTGTTTGTTTTAATGTGCTATTTAACTCCCTGTGTAAGATTGTAACACTTTCAGCAGAGGACTTGCCATGGATCAGCCTTGATGATTTCAGAGTATTGGGGTGAGCAGTGAATATAGGTGCTATTTTATCTGGAGGGAGAAGCCTTCCTTTACTCTAGAATATCTATCCAGCAAAAGATAGAGCTTCAGTGGGCTTAATATTCAGTTTCCATCTTGGAGAAGGTAATCAAGTGAGCTGATGAAATGGGACTACAAAAGAATGTTGAGAAAATGAGTGAGCAAGCAAAAAGTTAGTAGATGAGTTTCAAAGTAGAAAAAAATAGAAGGTCATGAATCTAGGGAAAAACAATTTTAACAATGTGTACATGATGCTGAACTTGAAAGGAGGTCTTGGAGTCACTGACGAGAGCTTTCTGCAATTAACTTTTAATACAGAAGAGCAGCAGCTAACAAGCCTAACAAAATGTTGGTCAGCATTAGAAGGGTGATGAGAACAAAGTGAAAGGCACTCTTTAACCTGGTGTGTGCATGTCTTAAGTGCTGTGTGCATTTCCAGTCTCCACACCACACGAAGAACTTAGAAGAAGGCAGCAATGAAGATCAATCTCTTGGAAGAAGATATTAAAATGCTGGACATTAAAGAGACTCTTCATGGAGTCAAAGAAGCTGGAGGGCTTCAAGCCTACAAAATCAGAAGGGAGGTGGACAGGCCTAATGCAGAACTAAATTCCCCAGTAATGGTACTTGGGGCAGTCATTGAAGTTGGCCAGGGGTCAGTTTAAATCTCGTAGGAAACATGCCACTGTGTGACTAGTGAACTTCTGAATCTGATCTTGCAGGAGATTGTAGAAGTAGATGGCATCAGCTTATTCTAATATACATTAGACAATTTCATGGGTAATATGGCTGGAAACAGTTAACTTAAAGGTATAAAGGACACAAAATGAGGCATGTATCATAACAACACTGACACAGCACCTCAGGGTGCTGGAGGAAGGTGTAGAAGAAGGGAGCCAGGAGAACAGCAGGATTGCGTGACTGGTGTCTCCTGCTGTGCTGCTGAGGCAGAGCGTGGGGCCGGTTACATCCGTCATCTGACCTCTCAGTGCATACCCAGCTGTTCCTGTGTCCAGTTCAATACAACAACTGCAGCCACTGCTGGCAAAAGGGCAGTAAGGGATAAAGAACCAGGACCTCATGCAGTTGGCAAACACAGACTGGCTCCAAACCTGCTTTGCCCTTTGAAAGCATCTGATTATCATTTAGCAATGCCAGAGCACTGCCAGGGTTTCACTTCAGCACCAGGATGAGAAGGGAAGTATGACCTGTGCAATAGCTGAATGTCTTATGGATATCTAAATCAAATGACAGACAGTTGATCTAGACCAATTTAAAGTTGTCATTGTGTGCAAGAAAGATGAACTGAGTTTAAGTAGGCCCTACATTTAATAAATGAAGGTAAATGAGAACTAAAACATTGCCTCCTCTCTTGAAAGGATAGAAGGCAGTCACAAGGATTAGACTACTACCTATTGAATTTAAATATTTTTTTAATTAGAAAATTTTTTAACAAAACTATTTTTCTTTAAACAAAGTGTTTGCTTCCATTGCTGAAAGTTACTCATGATGTTTCCGTTTTTTAGTGAAAATATTTATGTTTTCAAGAAAATAATTTTTGTTTCTCTTCTGGGAGCCCGTTTTTGTGTTGGAAATTTTAAGCATAGGCTTTGGCAGAAGTTTTTGGATTTGATTACTGAGGTCATGCACTGTTTTGAAGTGGTTGTTTCCCCTCTGACAAGCCAAAGCTGAAGACATCTGTCACCATGACAGATCTGTTGTGTCACCAAGAAACCTTATGGGGAGTTCTGTAGTGCTGGGCACCTTTGGCAAGGCTTCCCCTCCTGCCTGCTCAAGGGCTTGGGGTTGAGAGCTGATGTGCTGAAAGCACTCTATGTGTGCATGTGCAGCCCTGCTCCCATCCTTCAATGCAGTATTTTAATGAAGTAGTCTTCAAATAGCAGTTTTCAACCAAGTGTTGTTATGTATATGAAATGAAAAGATCGAAAATTAAAAACAAAACAAGCCTTCACAAAAATGCCCAAGAAAATCTGATGACATCTTATTTGTAATTTACTGTAGCTGCCTAGGTAGCCCAAAAACTCATCAGTGAAGAAGGAGGCAATGGATTTTACTTGAATGTATCCCTTTTAGAGAATGACTGAGGAGGAAAAGAAAGAAGCTGTTCCATCTTTGGCCACAGCACCACCTGAAAAACTTTTCCTATCAAAAATTGTATTAAATGGACACATTCAGTTTGACTCACAGAGGGTGGAATTTGTTTCTTGTTTTTCAGTTTTGCTTTTTTTGTTTGTGTTTGTATTTTGGTTTTGATTTTGGTTTGGGTTTTTTTGGGGGTGGTTGGTTTTGTTTGGTTGGGTTTTTTTGGTTTTCTGTTTTTTTTTTTTTTTTGCATTGATCTTATTGTAATTCATCTGTCCAATAAGATGACTTCATACTGGAACTCACTGCTATCATCTCTATCCACCGTTCCATTCAAAGGCAGACTAACCTGAAGTTACAACGTGTGGCAGAGGTTTGTGAGTGATTGACTTCAGCTTCCAGTTGAGACAGCCTTGTGTTTTGGCATGAATGGGAGCTCTAACTTTTCCTCTAATCATAAACTGCACCTTCACCTTAAAAGATGCAGACTGACAGGTCTTTTCAGCAAAACCATATGTTAAAAGAAATAGTCTTTTGATTATTTGCATAACCTTTTATTCCTCTTAATTATAGTGAGATTGGAACAGGTTCCCTTTCATTTTCTACATTTGCAACTCCCTTTAGGAGCTTCTGCAGTACCTCTCCTGCTGTCATAGCCCTTGTAACACCACATCAGCAGCTGCCTGCCTCTTCAACAAGTCCTAGACCCAACAATCTTGACAAGAGTGTGTAGGAGTAGAAAATCTGCCACATTCTTTCAGCATTATCTCCCTTCTTTCTGTTTTTAAGTTTACTTAATCAGAATTGCTTTATTTTATCCTCATGATACTGCAGAACAAGAGCTGGCTAGGTGGTACAATCTATGTCTACTTAGCCATCCATCCTTATGTCCTTGCCTCCCACTAATTCTTGTTTTCTTGTCTTCTCTCCAGACCCACTAGCAGCTTGAATGAAGCCAAAATCTCTGTTGCTGCTGTAACAGTGGTAAAGAAACAGCAGCAATAGAAAGAAAAACTACAGTGGAACCAGTGGATCTCTGTATGGCTTAATTTGATTAATGGTTTAATGTGCCATTATGACAGTGAATTCATGCCATTCATCCTGGCATGCTCTGTTAGTGCCTGTAGCCATTTTGTTTATCTTGAACTCGTCCCTTGGAGTAGCTCCAGGCAGCAACTGCTATGGAAGTGAGCACAGGCTCCTCTTTCACAGGCTCACTGGCATTCAATAGCACTTGCAGGAACTCAGAACACATACAGCCAACTCTAAAGTGCCAGGCTCTTTTTTTCCCTATACTTCCTTTTGTAAATTCAGCTAATGATCTTTTTCACCTAATTATGTTTAAACATAAAAGTGACTTGTCTTCCTCCCTGTCAATCAAAGGCACCCTGATTTATCTATTGTATCATTACTAAAAAAAATTAGCATAATTTGACTATACTAAAATACAATCTGTGATTGCTGCACTCATTAGGGCTGTACTTAGAGCTGGGAGAAGTACAGCTCCATTAACACAGGCACAGTTTGACATTTCACAGTTTTGAGGCCATGGAGTCATTGAACAATGTCACCAGATTCCCCATAATGCAGGAAAGACTTTACTGGCATGGTAACACCAAGAGTCAGAAAACAAATGCCCCATTCTTCTGATGACACAAAGAGATTTTGGTCACTCTCTTCTCCATCTGGACCTTTGTCAGACTTACATGGTCAAGTGTTGATGTGATGTAAAGCTGGGTTCCTTTGAATGAAGACTGCTGGCAGCTTCTTCTTCTGCCTTTGCAGACTGGGGTCTCCATAATCTTTGACACTGTACACCCCTTAGTTTCACTGGCTCTGGTGGTAATGGGATATAGAAGACAGAACTGAAATTATCTTGGACAAGGAACAATTAATATTCGCACAAACCCAGAGCTGTTGCATTTTCAACATTAATTTGCTGTTACTGATGTGAAAACCTCAGATGCTATATATCTCCTAGCTAGCACACTTCTTTTTTAAACAATCTTTGTGGCTGGGTCATCTTTTTAACTTCCTGGATGAATATTCATCAAGGCCATTCCTAGGTGTTAAAAATGTATAGATCTAGTTCTTAATAGCATGGGGATTTTTTTGCTTGCTTTGGCACAGTAGAGCGAAAAATGAGAAGTCTGTCAGAAATGCTTTTGGGGAGCAATTATGAATTTTTTTACACTATTCTTAAGGCATTCAGTGGCCTTAGTGACCACAGGAGCTCTCTTGGACACTGTTTAATGTGAAAGTTTCTCTGTGTGCACCATGTCCATGAACATTTTTTTTTAGTCTGTACTGAATCTTACGACTTTGGCAAAAACTTGTCTTTGAAGAGGAGTGGCTGTTTGTATCAGTAGGTAAATAAAGAGCATATACCCAGAAATATGGTAACTTTGGAAGTCATGTGGTTAAACAGAAAAGCAGTATTGCCCTGATTCACCCTTAGGCCCTACCAAAAACATGATGGAGAGGAATGAAACTCTTTAGATCTGGTGTGAAATGTCCTCCAGTGACCATTTTGTGTGTAATCTTCAGACAAACAATGTAGACCAGATGATAAGGCGAGTACACCAAAACTGACTTTTGCATTCTGCATGAAAAAGCAATACTTGTCTCTTGTTTTCTTGGAAAATGGTTGCAATATTAATTTTCAAAGGAAAGGAAAACTCACTTTTTAACACTCAGGATAAATAACTGTGAACCCTATTAACTTTTGAAAGATAAATTCTGTCCTTTGATTGTAATGGCACAGTGTAATTTTCTAGAAATATTTATTTAAATCATTGTTGTTAAGTGAATTTTTTTTTTCTGGTATCCTTTACCAGAGTTTGGCATTACTGGCATTACAGAAAATTTTAAAACACAAAGTATAACCCCAACTTTGGCAGGTACTTTTGTGGAGTTTCTTGAAGAATCAGGTAGAGGTTTATTTAAGTATCTGACCTTTTATCAAACTGTATTCGAAACTTTGATAGTCAAAAGTAGAACAGTAAGAATTGGCTGCCATTACATCATGAGGACACTTCACAGCTGTGAACTTTCTGATGTTTGCAGCAGCGTCCTCTACCTTGTTCTTCAATGCTCATTCCAAGAATATCTGGTACATATCAACAGCAAATTTACTTGCCTTTTATTAAAGAACAAAATTGGATATATATATATATATGCATTATTTACATATAACAAATATGTGTTGCTTTTGGACTTTTTGCTAATTCTCATTCAGTCTTCTGAAAATAACCAATCTTTAAAAGTTTTGAAAACATACTCCATCCATCCTAGCAACTATGTCTTGTCTCTGTCCTTGATTATGCCCACTATTTCTTTCCTCTTCAAATAGAAACACAGATGACTATATTCTTCAGGCACTCCCTGCTATTCTCTCCAACTGTGAACAACCTGAACAACCAAGATTTCTTATGAGTAGTTTGTAAGGAATAGGAGGACAAAGGACAGAAGAGGAGAATTTCTTGAGTTTCTAATTGAAATTATTGAATTGGTATCACCAGAGCTGGAAGATCTATTTGCTGTAGAAATAGCAGTGAAGGTGTCTGCTGAGAAAGTATAACTAGTTGTATTATACTTGTATAGTTTCAGTTAGTGCTGAATCCTTTGCACATGATTGAGGCTGCCATGTACTCTGCCTGGGCAGCTCAGTAGCAGGTGGCAGAGCAGTGGGCTTTCATGGCAGCTAGGATGTCTCAGGAAGGGTCACCGGAGACGAGACGTCACAGACATTTCTGATCCAAGCAAGAATAACTTGAGATTATTTTAGCTTTTAAAATAGATTCTTGTCCTCCACTCTGCTCTGGAGCACTGTGTCCAACTCTGGGGCCCACAGCATAAAAAAAGACATGGGCCTGCTTGAGCTGCCCCAGAGAAAGCCATGATGATGATCACAGAGCTGAAGCACCTCCCCTATGAAGATAGGCTGAGAGAGCTGAGATGGTTCAGCCTGGAGAAGAGAAGGCTCCAGGCAGACCTTCCAGCACCTTCCAGTACCTAAAGGAGGCTTACAGGAAAGATGGGAAGGAACTCTTTATTGGGGACTGTAGTGACAGAACAAGGGGTAATGATTTTAAACAGAAATAGGGTAGATTTAGATTAGATTCTAGGAAGAAATCCTTTACTACGAGGGTGGTGAGGCTCTGGAACAGGTTGCCCAGAGAAGTTGTGGATGTCCCATCCTTGAAAGTGTTCAAGGCCAGGTTGGATGGTCCTTTGAGCAGCCTGGTCTAGCGGACCATGGCAGGGACTGGTTTGGAATTAAATGGTCTTTTAAGACAAATAAAAGGGCTTTTTTTTTTTCCCAACACTTAGATCTAGTCCAAAGCAAATTGCTGGCAAAATATTTTTTTATTTATATAACCTAGATAGTGTTTCTTATGGTTGATTGCCTATGGTAATTCTACTTCAGAAAAACTTTTCTCCAAAGTCCTATTTATTTAAACAGGGCTGAGATCAAAGCCTCTTTCTGTAACTCACGGAGCTTTTTTTTTTCCTTTGTTATTGAAGGAATAAGCCTATTTGAGTGAGATTTTCAAAAAAGCTGTTTTCTGTTTTGTTTGAAAGTCTACTCTGTGCCTCTAGAAATTCAGAACAAAAATGCCTTGTCTAAAAGGGCTTTAATTTGAAATTTTTTGATTCTGAGAATGGCTTAATTGCCTTTACTTTTTTTTTTTTTTCCTCCCATACTAAACAAAAATGGCCAAAAAGTGAAAAGAAAAACACGTAAACACTGTTTTAGTCTGGAGGCCAATGTAGAGAGAATGAAGAGAAACACTGCATGGAAGGTGAGAGGTAGTGATTAAGGAAATGTGAAATCAATACTAAATACAGGGCTACACCTTGATATATCCTTACTATATAAAGAGGAGTGGGTTGAGGTTTCCTTTTATACTCCTATTTTTTCCCATTGCAGGTGGAGAATGAGATTAGTCACCTGTCAGCATTTTTAGAGCACGTCTCCTTTTTTTTCTTCACAAATTTTTTGCAGTCAAAAGTGCCATTAATTTAGCCACTGTAAGAACTGCAGTAAACTTCTGTTCTTTCATATTTTCACATGATGATGTATTTGGAGATATTATACATAACTTTTAGCCTATATGGTGTGCAAAGGTTATCCTTAAATGGGAAAAATTCTTGCTGCCATTGACTCTCATAGAAATGATATCAGCAGAGAAATGAGAGGAACCAGGTGGAGCATATGTTATAGAAGTTATGAACCTGCAGTAAGGAATAGGGTTGTAATTTTACAGCAGCTTGGGGAGTGCAACTAGTTCAATATTCAATATTTGTTTGTAAATTCTGAGCACTTGACAGCCAGACAGGGTCTGAAACAAATCAACTTCATTGTCTTTGCATTAGCAAGCATGGATAATGCTGTCTGTGCTGGCTGTTTGCTGGCATGGCAATAGAGGTTGTACCTGGCAAGGTATTTTGGGAGAAAAATTACCCCTCTAGATGTTTTGGAACAAGTTTTCATTTGCAAAAGTGAATTTGCACCAATTCATCAACTTGCACCATGCAGCTGCGATTTGAGTTTGAGCTGTGATTACAGATGATGTTCTGCATCTGCAGATGATGTCAGATGTGCCACTATGAGGCTTACGTGTGTCTGTGACTGTAGCTGGAGCTGTTGGTATGGAAGTACTGAGCAGGGTAAAAGGCCTGGAACCACTGGTAGTAGGAAAGCTCCTTAGATGCTGTTTGTGCCCAGGATGCCAGAGGCTTGCACTACCTGTGCTGTTGAGGTTTCCTGGATGAAATTTAGAGCTGCACATGTGTGGGTCCTACACTGCAGAGCCATGAGGGCAGAGCACAGGCTGCCCTTGTAGACCAGCCCTTGCCTGGCTGTGAACAGCTCACGGTGACTGCATGCATTCTCCATGCATGGGAGGGGAACGTTCAAGAAATTTTTTTGTTGTGGGATTGGTGGAGTGGCCTATATGAAGTTTGGTCTCCTGAGACAGTATAGGTAGAGTGAGTTTTAAAATTCATCTGCTCTTGTCACCTGTGGTAATTGCATCTGCAAAGGTGTGTCCAGATCCCTATCTGGCTCCTTAGTTCAACAAAAATTTTGCCTGGTTTTGTGTATTTTTGTTGTTTTGTGTATTTGGTGTTGTGTATTATGTTTTTTGCATAAGAATCGCATCTCACAGGAAGGCATCAGCACTTATTGCAGATTTTCCAGAAATACTGCAAGTGCTTATTAACTACTCCATGTGCATAATAAACACACAACATGTATTACTGCTAACTTCTATAATTCTTTCCTGTTTGTGCCATGCAACTCTTAATACATTTTGAGTGCAATATGTTGGTGGTTCTAGTAGCAGGTGAGGTACAGGTAAAATCCTTGCTGTGATCTACTGAACATAAACTTTGTTATGGCTCTATCTGCATTTGTGGTTAGTAATACAATGAAGACATAATGAATCTAAATATTGCTCTCAAAGAGGCTCTCTTGCCTTGAAGAGACTTGATTTGGGCCAATATGGATGCCAACCACAAGTCCTAACTGTATCTTAACTTGCAAGCAGCTTTCAGTTTGCAGCTTTAGCAAAAAAGAAGATATTTTTCCAAAGAACTCTGTGTTAAATTCAAAGTTTGATTTCCCCAAGTGTTTATGCAAACAAAGCTCCTTTATTCTTTCTTGATTGGGTGGATATAAAAACTTGCTCAGGAATGAAAGGTTTGGATGACTATATCAAGGAGTTGTGTTTCTTTGGCTGTTGTGCATTTAAAGGATGAAGGAAAGTCTTTTATGAGAGACTTCTTGGCTGTTTCAAGACCTGACTACCACTAGACTCATTGCTTTGGGATTGTAGGTGAGAAAAGAGTTGGGTTGTCTTCACAGTGCTCGCATTATAACTTCTTTATACTGCCACATTCAACTGCATAAGCTATTGGGGTCCATTAGTGTCGGGGTCCGATCCCCAAGATATGCAGAATGGAAAAAGAAGAAGCAGAACAATAACGGAAAAGACAAGCCGNACGTCACATTAGGTGCAGATCTTCTTGTGAGAGCCATGAACATGAAAAGACAGTATAATAAAAGGAGTATGCATGGAAAATCCAAACTTAGGGTTGATTTTTGTCAGCATCTGAACAAAATATGAAAATCATGTATGATTTTTCCTTTCCTCTTGTGTCTTGTGTTTTTGGTATTTTTGTTCTGTTTGGAAAAAATCAGAATTATGTATTCAGGCCATAAAGAGGTAGCAAACTGCTTTGAATTTTATTGGTAGCGAATGAGAATATCTGAAGAACAAATGTTAGAAAATTATGTCTTTTTCCTTTGTTTTAAATAGGCTGTCCTGGATAAATTAGGACAAGAATTTAGAAAGTTCTAATCTTTGCTTAACTTGTAAAAAATACTTTTTATAGTTATGAAGAAGTAATTTATCTCTTAGTAACAGTTGAGCTAGTATATATTGGGAGTTTGAAAGCACACTAAAGTTTGTAAAAGACAAGTGTAATATTCTGGGTAACTTACAATTCTATTGTCTTGCGAGGAAAGAAAAGAGGAAATATGGGAGTTCAATGACAAAGTTATTAAATGATACAGAATATATTTAATGGAATTCAGCATGGTTTTGAAAAAAAGAAGTTGCTCACCATGATTCAGAGGAAAGAAAATGTAATTTGACTCTGTTTCGTTAAAATGCATAAAAAGGCAATGATAGTATTTGTACTGCATAATATTCTAATTTAAAACTAACACAGTATGATATCAGTAAAACAACTATTACATGAATTAAAAGTTATGCCAAAAAGGAAATATAACCAAATTGAATTATTTCTAGCATGTTCAATATCTTAGAATATAACCGAACTTTAAACTATTCTGTGTTTTCATCAATGACCTAGGTGCAAATATTTTCATGGAGTAAATGCAGAAGTGATTTTATGTTATAAAGACATGAGTTTTAGTCAATGATGAGGACATTGAAACTAGAAGGAGGAATCATACTGTCTCAGTATAGGAAGCCTATCTGCATACAGAGTACTAATACAAATGTATCTGTTCAGAACCAGGCAATGAAGGCTGTCACTTGAATAGGAAAGCCAAAATCGTGAGTCTGGAAAGGCTGTAGCAGCCAGTCTGTCACTTTCCACACCCTGTCACCACAGTCCTGGGGTAAGAGAGGCTGATTCTGTCATGAGAAGTGCAACGAATACAAGGAGAGAAGGGAGAAAGGACACTAATACACACCTAAAATGCAGAACAAATTTGAAGCCAGTGATAATAACAGCTACAAAAAACATTGTAAGGCTGAGGGAACAGCCTGCCAGTGACAAACTTAAACTAACTCAGTCTACTTAGCAAAAGAGGGCTGAGAAGTAGTTTATATAAATTTTGCAAGCATCTTCAAGTAATTTTTATTGGCCTCTGTTGCATTTTGTTTTCATGGAAAGCAAACAGCAAGAGTAAATGAAAAGGATGAGAATGGGAAGTTTCTTTCCTTTCAAACAATACTGTTCATTTTTACAGGAGGTAAGATTCAGCTAGAAAAGTTATGCTTTAATCACGTGTGTTGCTGGGTTAAACACCAGGTAATCGAATGAAAATTTTTGTTTAGTTTAATAAATTAGCAACATAGATCTTTGAGTGTGGTTTACCAATCTTCTGCTTTATAAATGTAAAAAAATGGAAGAAAAACCAGGAATAGCACTATTGCATTTTATCTTTTCCTTGAGTGAGGCTGAAATGTGCTGGGGACAGGAGGCTCTGTGAATATGAGTGCTACTTTCTTTTAAATACTGCAAATATTTGACTACATAAAACTCATGTAGGTACCAACATGAATTTTCTATTCCTTCAAGCCACATATAAAGTTAACCTCTGATTTATTGTTAACCAGATTGCATTAAAGGCAAGTGAAACAAGTCCTGAAAAGGAAGACACCTGAGCCTGTTGCTTACTGCCTTATATTGAACGGTAAGCAGAGATCCTGTTTTGGTAGTGGAAAGCTTCTTTCTCATGCATTTGTTGCTGCCATGTTTTAGAAGGTGCTCAGCATGCTGAGACTGTCCTAGTTGCTTTCTCTACTGCACCAGCTGCTCAGAGACTGGTCATGGGCCCCAGGTTCAGAAGGGAGGGAAAGTCTTCATCTAATGCCTCAGAGCTGATGGGAGGAAGGCAGTCAGCAGTAACCCGCACTCCCCCCACCCCCCACTTTGCTATGTGTCTAGATTATCCCAGGAACTGGCTTCCCTGGATGCTTTGCCAGGTAGCCTGGTAATCTGTTTATTAGAGCTAGAATGAATAGTGAAGAGGCTACTGGTTGTTGTAGGGTGAGTGCCAAGTTGGTGTTACCTGTCTGGTCAGAAAGTGAGGAGGGTGGGTGGGAAGTGATGCTGTAAGAGAACAAGCAGAAGTGGAACCTGAGGAGTGATGGATACTTGTGTTTACTGGTTAGTAGAAGAACCCAGTAGAGACCATTGCAGTATGGCACTTGAGGCCGAGCTAATTAAGGCTGTTAAGAGAGATGAAATGCAATGACAGGATATATTACCTTGTCTTGGTGCAAGGATAATGTGGTTACATTACCCTTTTCAGGCTGGGAACGTGGGCAGAGCTGGCCTACATCTGCCACAGTTTGTGTTGCAAACATCCTCAATCCAAATCCAAGCACAGGTGCATGTGCTTGGCCATCTTTGTGATGAGAAATCAGCTGCTGGGCACTGCTCAAAATGCATCACTTCCCATGTTCTGAG
Organism: Sclerurus mexicanus; assembly: GCA_013396755.1. NCBI lineage: Eukaryota > Metazoa > Chordata > Aves > Passeriformes > Furnariidae > Sclerurus > Sclerurus mexicanus. The sequence continues at coordinate 98,920 of VWZF01004330.1, forward strand.
CCAGCATGTTCATGGGAACATGCTTTCAACCCACATTTCATGGATAAAGGGTTTTATGCACAAATGACAGGGAGCTTTGGGCAACACTGTATAGCAAAATAAGCTGTACCAAATCTTCAAAGTATTCTGTAATCAGGGATTGCTCAAGATTACAGCCAGGCAGATGTGTTGCTCATCTCTGTGCTGCTCTACGTGACCTGTATTCAACAAGGATGGGCACCCACATTAAAGGCTATCCTTCTGGGTTAAATTTGAAGCCCTGTCCCGCAGAAAACATTTGGTACGTGGGTTCTTGCATGCTCTCAGAAGGACTATAAGATCTGCAGGCTTTTGGCAAAAGTGCCAAAAGTGAATGCAGAGATAATGTTTTATGTCTGGATTGACAGCTGACATCACACAATAGACCTTGGTTTCTTCATGTTTTTCTCTCATTTCACAGACTGCTAATTTTGTGGTAGAAAGGACTGGAATAGCATAGTGAAACCTGTTCTGCCTGTCAGCTAAGCTACTCTGTCTCTGATTGCTATATATCAGAGAATATAATAGCAGCCACTCCCACATAAAATTAACTCTGTTTGCATATTGCCTACCAGAAGAGCAGGGTATTTAAACACAATAACATAATCCATTGTGAGGCACAAGAATTTCTATGGTCTGGTTCTGTATTTCCTTATTTGACATCTGAATTCAGTGTACTCGTACTGGTGCAAATAAGATCAGATCTTCTGTGCAGAACATTTTGAAATGATGCAGGTTGTTTTTACATTTGTGCTCTTTGGTTGAGCTTTGTCTTTAGATGTGGGCTCCATTGCAAATATGAGGCTGTGTCTGCACATGTTTTTTATAACTAAGATGTCTTTGTAATACTGGAAGTCTTAAAATAGCTGAGCAATATGATATCCTCACACATTCTTTTCTAAAGCTGATACGTCTGTGGTGGGATCACACATTTCTTGGATACAATTTATTAACAAAGCAGGGAAACTGTCTGGAAATAATCTTTGCTCAAGTACACGCCCATGACCAAAAAGCCCACAAAAAACCCAAAACAAAACACCAAAACAAACCAAACCACCAAAACCCAAATCAAAACAAAACAAAAAACACAAAACCCTACAACAACAACAGCAACAAAAAAAAAAAACCCAAAAACCAAACCCCCAACAAAACAACACAACAACATCAAAAAACTCACTCTGAAAGTAGGGAAAAAAGTCAGTTCTGGAAAAGAACCCAAAAACCTCTCCTCACCTGATTTTCTTTTCCTCACTGAAAACATTAAACGGGGAATTCCTAGCTCCGTTTCTCTTGGGTAGACCATGACAAGGGTAGCCAGATCTCTCAGATGTTGGCAAGTCTCTGTAGCTGATACCTAGTGACACACTGCTGGACCCATCTTGCCAAACAGTGCAAGCTGCCACACCTCGTTTCCATGCAAAGCCAATTTACTCTGGTTTATGGCATGAAGATTGTCATCATAAAATGTCTCAAAGAAAATGGCTACTTTTCTCCTCCTCTGTAGGGAGACATGTTATGTTCCAGAGAGCTGTTTGTAAGCTGCTGAACTGGACAACTCTAACAAACACATCTGTTTCTCCGTGACAACTGTGATTCTCACAACCGCTCCCCTAGACCTTATCTCAGTTATGAAACTGGAAAATACTCTCCAAGGCAGGGTTTTTGTGTTCACATTCTAAAGCAGTCTTTGTAAAACCTTACTTACAAAAAAAAAATGTTTTGATCTGGTAGACTAGCTGCCTGTGAAGCATGACTCAAGTTTATCCCCATATGTGGACAATTTCAAACTACTGGGATATTTTAGTTATGTCATATGAACATAACCAATAATTGATTCTTTCAGAAGCATTGAGTAACTGACTCAAAATTTTGTTACTTCTAGAAATGAGCAGTGCAAACAGAGGCAAAAGAGGACAAATGAGGTATTTTGGCTATTAGCAATAGCTACCTTTGGCTGGTGCTCTGTGTTTGCATATAGTAAAAAGTCTGGTCTTTCTGATAATGTCATCTAGCAGTATGTGTCCTCAGAACCTGCCATGAATATGGCAGTCAGTTATACTTAAAAGTCATGCTTTTTCAAACTTGTCAGAAAAAAACTGTTGGATAGGTGTCTTAAAAAAGGGAGAGGGAGGAGTAATGTAAAAAGTCACAGTTTGTTGCCTTTGCTTGTACAGAGGGGCTCATGTAAAAACTTAATTGAAATTCCCCTTCTACACTTTTGAGTAAAGAAAAGGTTTCAGGCCTCATAAGGGGAAGAGTGTTTGCTTTTGTCCTGACATTTCCGGAAGACACTTTGGACATATAACAGTAGTGCAGTGTTAGAGCAAGCAAAATACCTGCACCAGATACTACATTATAGGTTTGCAAAAAGATTTTGATGGGCAGAATGCTACATGCTCCCTCATATTCCCTGTGAAGAATTAACTGTAGATAAAATTACACTGGTTTTATACCAAGCCTTTTGTTGTGTTTCAAAGTCAAAAGTTGCCAGAAGTCCATAAAATCAAGCAAAATATCAATGTCCCTCTTCCCTAATAGTTGCATAATGTTGGCGTCACATATGAGGAATGAGATTTCCCTCAAGTTTACTATGGCTTTTGCTGGACGAAATTCTAAGCAGTTAAAAATCTATCATGAAAGAACAATTTATCTGGTAGGGAGTGTGCAGTCAGCATGCCATCATGAGCTACTTGCTTGCATTGACTGCCAGCAAGGCAAAAAAGTAAGGATGCTAATTATCAAAGCGAAGTCATAAACCTGAAATGGAAATTTTGTTACTTGAAGGGATAAGTTGGTTAATAGACTCTCCAGAAAAATGTGTGGTGTAACATTGAGAGACACTTTACTGCTAAGAGTCAGTATGGGCTTTGGGAAATATTACAGAGAATGTAGAAACTGAAAAGAACATTATTTTTGTCTCAGGGCCTGATGGTTAGTTTCAAATGAGGTTTCCTTTACTTTGGAATTTTATGAGACATTGAAAGAGTAATTGGAGACCAAGGTGCACAAAGGCTTGGATCTGTATGTGAAGGAGCAACAGCCTGGGCCAAAGGAGTGGCTTTTTCTAGAAGTCTGAATGTGAACACAAAAGACTTCTGAGAAGCCATTAGCAACCTAAGTATCACAAACCTGCAGTGGAGGATTGTGGCAGGCTTTGTTTACCTTTGTTACATGCAATGGAAGCATATCTTACAGACTGTTTCTTAGCACTTCACATGTAAAATAAAATATGAACAGGAATATTAACAGGAGTAGGACCTGGGTTATAGCATCCATTCATCCTTAGCATTTATTTTGTGCTTCACCAGAAATAACACATTAAGAAAAATTCCTTTTGTGCTCTGTACCTGCTGAAGTGAAGGGAGCTTGCCGGTTGTTTCCTCTTTGAGGAGGAACGGAGGGCATGATGTTGGCCTTTAGTGTGACCCTTTGCTTACTACTTTGTTTTCCAAGAAATAGTATTTCCTTGCAGTATTTGCTGCAGAGTATTTGCAGGAAAGTCACAACACACTTATTTTTCAAATTATTAACTTAATGTTAAGAAAATAATTTTCTTACTCTATTTGATGATGCAAGGCAGTAACATCACTATGATCTTGATCTATATGATATCAAGGCCATATTAATATTATAGCAATATCATTCTAGTTCTTTTGTACTGCTGTCCTCAATCTAGATATGCTTGGCTCAGTTTTGGTTTGCTTGTGCACAGCATATTTCTCTGTGAGTGACCTTCCCCAAAGGAGTTCACTGCAGTCTGTTTTTCCTCTTGTAAAGCTGGAGGCCACCTACTTCTTCCTATAGTTTCGACATTTCCCAACAAGTGCTAGCATCCCATAAGCATGCAAGACAGGGACACAAAGGGCAGGGAGACTGCAAGCCCTGGGGGAGGGATGCAGCAATTACTTCCAGTTCCAGCCTTTCCTTGTGACTATGCCTGGCTTAGGTGTAGGGTTCACCCCTAGGCACGGCCACTGTCCTGACCTCAAACAGTGCACCCACCTGCCCTTCCAGGGTGTCCCTTGGTAGCACTGAGCACATCCTGCACACAAATGGCAGAACTGGCCCCTATGTTTTCATAGCAACACAAGCTACCCCAGTGAATTTTGAAAGCCCTTTGCCAGCTGATTGTTGCAGATTAGCTTAGCTGTTTCAGCAACCTCTGGAGGTGGGAAGAACATGGCCAGGTGGTTTTCAGGGCTTGAGAGCCTCGTGGCCCTGGGAAGGGTGTGAGCTCTGCCTGTTGCCTCCTCTACCACAGTGAGTTATTGCAAAGGTTTGAAATTAGTGTCATAACAAATGTTCAGGCTTGGGAAAAAGTTTTGAGGTCAGACCTGAAAGGAGGAATAATGCCCTTTTTCCCAAGACTGTCTCTTTCCCACAGGTGCCTTTAGATAACCATATGATGCTGAAACTGATAAGATAATTAAGGTGCTACAGGCAGGCAGCATTTGAGGATAAACCTGGCAGCTGCTCTGTGAAGTGGCTTTGGTTGAAAGTTGTGTCCTGGTGGGGTGAGCTGTACAAACCATGCTCCAGAGCCAGCAAAACCCACTTTTTGGCAAAGAGAAGTGTCAGAGTGATTCACAGGACCTCAAGTAGGTTGTGGCCTGAGAACCACTTCATGAAGCAAAGCTGTCAAAGCGTGTGAGCTTGTGTCTTTGGAAAATCAGTTGCACCGACTGAAGATATATAGTGCGGATTGGCTTTTTACCTCTTCAAAACAACTCATGATTTGATCTATTAACATCTGTGTGATAACCAAAGAACTGTAATCTGGTTGGGGCTGCAGAAGCACTGAGCAAAGGGGATCACCCCTTCCAGTGCAGCCCAGCCAGCCTGCCCACTGCGGGGCACTGCCAGTGCCCAGTGCTGCCCTCCCCAAACTTGGTGAAGGTGCACCGCTTTCTAGTGCCCAGGTCACAGGAGAGGGTCACAGTCCCAGGAGCCTCCTTTGAAAATTGTTACACCTGACTTTTTGCCAGCAAGATTGTGATTTTTTCCTGAACATCCCTTAAGTTTCCCAGCCTACCCTGTGTTTCACTCAGCCTGTCCTTATTTTTAGTTTGTATGCAAGAATTCTGCATGCCAAAAGCCTTGAAAAGGTCCAGATATACTTCACTATTGCTAGTCTTGATATTTGTTCTTTTATATAAATTTTACTTTTAAAAATACCTAAATATTTAAAAATACATGCAAAGCTTATTAAAAAAAAAACAAAAAAAACCAAGAGCTTAAACTTAAAGGCTATATCAAGCTTTGATAGTTTTCCTGCAAGATATTTTTAAGTACTTACTTATAATTTTCAGAGGCTTCAATTAAAATTTTGAGATAACATCATATCTTCATGGTGGCTACTTCTATATCTGTGGTACCTAGTGTTACTAAGCAAGGGACAAAATGATGATTATAACTATCAGAGTACAGCCTAAAGACAAACAGGGGAGGTGGGGCTCCAGAGTAAAAGGCAGGACTACTGAGCCTTGCTGTTGGGTATTGCTGGTGATGTTCCAAAGCAGAATGAAACACAAAATGTGAAATGGTATTTTTGACAGAAAAACCCAAACAAAAACAACAACAAAACAGTCCTAATAAAACAAAACCAAGAAAAACATGAAAAATGTCAATACTGACTATTGTAGAATCATGGAATTATAGAATACCCTGATTAGAAGGGACCCACAGTGAACATCAAGTCCAGCTCCTGGCCTAGCACAGGATATCCCAAAGAGTCACACCATGTGCTTGAGAGCATTGTCCAAACGTTTCTTGAACTCAGACTGGCTTGTGCTGTGACAACTTCCTTAGGTGAGTTTTTGCTCAACAGAACACCAGATGTTGTATAAATATTACATTCAACTTCAGATAATTGGAAGAGCAAATTTTTCAGGAGTGTTTGAGGTAGAGAGCCTGGGCATGATGACAAAAAAGAACCCTTTGTACTTCTTTACACCAGCTTTCTTGGGTCATTTCTAGCTAAGATGGAATCTTTGGATGTAAGAACTATTTTTTGTACCACGATTCCTGGGTCATCAGCTTAGGCTTCAGTTCAGCAAAGCACATGCCTGGCTTAGTCTGCTTTTCTGATCTGTGAGGCATCTGAGCACTGGCTGGAAAGTGTCTCAGCCCTGGGCTTGCCTTAGTCCTGTAATCAGCGGTGTGATTCTTGGCCACACAGAGGGGAAAATGGGAAAATCCCGTCTCTGTTTGGATTGTGGTGAGAGGAAACTGTGAGCAAATGAAACCTTCCTATTCACAGGGCACAGGAGACCTCCCCTGCTCCTCACCCTCTATCCTGGAGCAACCAGACAGCCTACAGCTTCAGGGTAACACTGTTGTTCCGTCAAAACATGAACAAATACTTGTCGCTTATCTTGCCAACATATTTTTAAGCTTCAGCCACAGTTAGTGCTCCACACTGTCTGGCATTTAATCTGCTTTTTTTATGCTCTCACAGGCAAGTGACAGAGGCCCTCTACAAGCAAAAAGAAACATTGATTGTTTCCAGTCTCTTCCACTGAGCTGTTACATTTTCAGTTTGATTAATTTTCATTTTTTTAAGATGCTGTTGCTTTTGCATTTTTTTTGTTTGTTTGTTTGGTTGGTTTTTTATTATTATTTTTTATTTTTATTTTAGTTTACATTGCATGTTGGTCAGTGTAGTCTTCTCCAGATATGTCCTTCCATCCTTTCTCTCTCTGCAGCCTCTAGATTGCACTGTCATTACAAAGCCATATAAATCGACTTATTAGTCAAAATACACCCTCCTAACTTTTAGTAAAACTGAGGATGATCCAAGTAGTTTTTCCAAGATTTATAAATATGGAAAAGCTATTTTCAGCACGTCATTTCTAGATGTGATTGCACAGATTTTCTGCTTTATCATGCAAACAAATAAGACCAATAGAAATTTCTAATAAAAGCAGTTGACATTTCCTGAATTTTGAAATAGAACCATACCAACTTTAGCAGTTCAGTATTGGTTTGCCTGAAGAGGGAAATGTTTGAGCAGTGATTAGGGCTATTAGTGCTAGCTCTTAGACAAGCTTGCTGTCAGTCAGGTAGAGCTGGGTAAGCACCAGTAACAAGTTCCAGCAGATAACACAGAAATCAGTGATGACTGTCAGTGTTTCCAGTAGCACTACTGTTTTCATTACTTCATGGCAAAAGAAACAAGACTGAGTGACAGCTTTCGTTAAACTATTTCCTGGCAGTGTGCAGGATAAGCTTATTTGGAAACAAACATATTTTTCTGATCCCTGGCTAAGAAAACTTGACATCTATTCCTACACGTGACATGATTTCTCCAGCAGGCTTTCCTACGTGTTGCAGCCAGACCTGATACTACACATATTGTTGTAAATAGATTGTGGTGGTCTGGTTGTGTTTTTCTCTTTCCTTTTTATTTTTCCCTTGTGGTGTTTTTTAGTAGTTCTATTTTGTGCTTTCGTTTGTTTTTATTGTTGTTTGTTTTTTCCCCCTCTTGCTCTAGTATATATCTTGCATGCCTATAGGGAAGAGTAGTAAACTGACACTTGGAGAGAATGGGGTGTATATATTTATTTCAAAATCTTTTATTTTATTCTGGCACTTCTTTTTAGATCCCCAGGGAATTCTCTGTGTGACAGCACCTGTCTGCACCTGAGAGATGATGCATTTTCTAGTGCTGACCTGGAAGCACCAGGCAATGTGAAAAAAAAATTCCAACTCACTACCTTCCATGACTAAAACTTTCATTTTTACAACATGGCATCAGACCATGTTTTAGTCACAAGGAGAAGATATCACTACGTGGATGAAACCATTCTGTTTTCCTTTCCCTCTGGGCTAGAACACTAAAACCAATAAGAAGCTACCTATAGAAATAAGGCAAATGCTTCCTTTTGCAACAGCCTGTTCACATAGCTTTTAATGCATAAACTTGTAACAGGTAAGAGGTTTTGTTTCAGATGCATATTATTGCACCAGTATGGCAATTTCTTAGTCTACTAGAACTGTCATAATTGCTTATTTTCTTTAAATAAGTTTGTAGAACAGGCCTTTCCTGGTCAATATGTTCCTGATGGACTATTTTATTAGCTTATGTTATTGTTGCTTTATGCTTGATGGCTTTATAAGGAGTACATTTACTTAGAAACTAAATTTCTGGTTTTTATTTTTCTAATTTCTATTTATATATATTTTATTATTATAATTATTTATTACATATAAACATAACATACTGCTATGTGCTTAAGAATAACCCATTGACTTCAGCTGCTCTTGCTGTGGTACAGAATTGTCAGACTGGCTGTTTCCATTCTGAGTATAAGAAGCATTCACAAAAAAGTTCTGGAGTTCCACTCCTCTGGCCTACATCTGAGGCAAGGTTCTTAGAAAGAGGTGGCCCAGCTGATGGGTGGTTTTGGGCAGATCAGCAATACAGCATGGAGCAGGGTGTCAAAGGCAGGCCCGAAGATGATCGTGTGAGTTGCTCTGAATGCTGGAGCAGATGGGAGGCAGCACTGGCATGTGCCCATGTGGCAGGATGGACCATAGCACTGGGTGCTTGGAGGTGGACCGGCCAGCAGTACTCAACATTTTTAATTAAAATGCAGTTTTTTATCTGGAGTGTGTCTATCATAAGATGTACTTGTGAATGAGTAGAAGTACTCTGCACTTTTGACCAGGTCATCAAGCAATTTCCAGTGCAATAAAGACAGCAGTATTTAAGAGCTGTTGCTACTGAGTGATCATGCAATGTGTACTGATAGTTGGGTGCTCCCATTTCAGCTAGGACCCTCTAAGAATTTGAGGGTTTGTGGAATGCCTGTGTGCATTTGTAAATGGCCTTCTATAATCCTGACCATGCCTACTCCCTTCTCCACCCACCAATGTTATTTGAGGCAGCCGTTAGCACAGAAAGGGACCATTTCATGAGCTGAAAGAACTGCATGTATGCAGACGTCTCTTCGGCATACTCAGGCTTTTGAAGGTCCTGCATCCCCAAAGTGCTTATGGGGTTTCTATAATGGCTAAGCTCTGACACAGGCTTATGCTGAATATTGCTATGTTACGTGGCCCAGTCACTGGTGCCATATGTATGGGTAGGTCTGTCATGTCTGACTGTGGGCTGCTTTATGCCTGGTTGTTACCTCTGAGTGCAGGGGTTATCCCCTAACAACTAGCACCTTAAACTGTTGTTTATTCTGAAAACACATTTCTATGAAAATATGGAAAAAAGTTTGTCCTTTTGTGGATAACAAAAAATTTAAACATAAACTACAACATTAACTGGCAATTGCATCAGCAGCTGCTGACCATTCCAAAGCAGAAGCCTGTAGATCAGAACTCTATTCTTCAATATGAGTATATGTCTTGATTGTAGCTATTTGTGGTACCAGGGAATGGGAGTAAAGCTGTGACAAGTGAGCACATGATGCATGCATGATTCCTTTGTTCTTGATTTTATTTTTTTCTGAAAAAAATAAATATACAGGCTGAGAGTATATGAATTTCCATTTAAGAACAGAAGCACAAAACTTGCTTGCCAGTGTGACAGAGGGAATCAGCATAATTTTGCTTTTCTTGGTAGTGACCCATTCTATGAATTTCGATGTAGGTTAGGTGTACCTAGTGCCTTTGTCTAAGATGGGTCATTGAAGCTGGCTATGGACTGTGGTGCTGTCAGATGACCAGTCCTTTTACTTAACAGAGGACAACTCCTTCCTCAGCTGTTTCCTGAAGGAGATTGTCACAGTTTCCTAATGGTGCCTGCCCCTTTTCTCACCCATCCTGGAGCTAAAGCTTGTGTGAGCAGCCATGCGTTGGTCCTCTGCAGACAGCTGTGCTTTGGAATGTCTTGGCCTGTTCTCCCATCCTCCCCTGGCCTGGCTGTTGCTTGTTGCTGTTTGCCCATGGTGTTTGAAGCCCTCTGCACTGTGTTTCTCACTCCCAAAGTGGGCACAGAGGTGATGCTCCCGCAGTCGCGGCTCCTTCAGCAGGAACAGCCCTTTCTGCAGGAAGGGCGGGCAGGGCCTGACCGCAGCTGTGCTGAAGCAGCCGTGCTGGGCAGAGCAGGAGATGTGTGCCAGAGCTGCTGCAAGGATGTGGGTGGAGTGAGAGGCTGTGGCTTGCCTGGGGAAAGTCCTGAGCCCCACTGGGGCACGTTACCACCTGTGGCTGGTGGCTCAGGCTGTAGGGAAGTGCAGTGCTGTGGGATGGAGTATCAGTTCATCCGGGAGCACAGAACTGCCATGGGGAGGAAGGGCTGGAGCCGCAATGCGTGGGTATGGGGCTGATGTCCTGATGGAAACCCTGCTCATCACTGTGACTTCTGGGTACCATTGCAAAGGCTGCCAGGTGAGCTGTATTGCCATTTCCCCAGCCTCACCTCCTTGCTGTGTCGTGATGCAGGGTCTTGTTGCTACAAATAAACAATGCCTGGATTCCCAAAATCAAAAATGTGTCAGAAGTGGGTATGATTAATTAATTTTGAGAGCACCTTTTTGTACCTCCCTATAAGGAAACAAAAAGGGCTGGGAGAAACCAATAACCTACTGATACTAGCCCAGATTTGCCCCCGTGTGTGAAACCAGTTCATATGGGTATTAACGGAGAGTACCAAGGAGGGCAATCAGGCAGGGAGCTCTTCCCCGGAATGAGGAGAGAGCAGTGACAAAGGGCTGTTTGACCTGGGTATCAGATGGGGTCCCCAGTACTGGTTGTGGGGTGACCAAATGCCTAGCTCAGGTACCTAGAATGTGCTGCAATAACTTCAGGTTTCTTAGGAAAAGAAAAGCTGTCAGGGTTACACGGATGTCAGCCAAGGCATGCTTAGTAGTAATGCATAAGGACTGTTCCCTTTATAGTTTATCACTGTAAGCAAATTTTACCTTCTTATATGTTTCCCCTTGAAGTCACCAAGTTAGACAAGAAACTACTTCGTAGTTAACAACTTGTGAACGTGTAAGTGTTACTGAAACGACAGGACGTGGTGGGGGCTGTCCCTCTCTTCTGACCTGGGCGTAGCCGCCTGCCTTTCTCAGCATTGTTCCTCCTGCACTTTGAGCTGGGGGGGAGAGGAACTCACCCCGCAGCCCCCCGCCCGCCCCTCCTTCCTCACCCTCTGCACGAGGCTGGCTGCCTTCAGTCAGAAAATCTGCTGGGCTTGACACAAAAGCCTTCTAATGTAAATATCAGAGGACTGTAGAAAGCCTCTTTGTTGATGCCGGTTCTTCCGAGCCTTGCTTTCAAAGTGCTGACTGTGTTGGTTCTTATCGTAAATCAGTCTCAGCAATTAACTTTCTTTTGATCACTTAGGCGTGTGCCTTTTTTTTTTTTTTCTTTTTAAGTGCACTTTTAATACCAGATGAATGTAGTGACCAAATACACAACCATGAGATTTTTAGTTTAAAGGAAATGCTACTTAAGCAGATGTTATCCATACAAAAGAATAGTTTTAAATTACAATTTTATAGATTAGAACAGTAATGAGGATTATTACTTTAAAACAGGCAATTTAGCTGTGTGTAGGAACATGAGAAAATTGGCATGTAGATTTTGAAAAGAGTATGCTAAAATTTGATGTAGTTTATTATGCTGTTTTGCATAACCAGCTGCATGAATGATTGATGAAGTTTTTTACCTATACAGGTATGTTGCCTGGATGCTGGTGCCCCTGAATGTGTAGCTAATTTGGTATAGACCAGTCCTGCATTTTGTTTCTAAAGACTTTTACTCCTGGCAACCCTGTGCAGGCATCAGTCTCTACTCTTGAGTCTGAATGAACACAAAAGAGTTTTTTACTCATTAGGAGGCAGATGCTCAGTGGGACTCAGCTTTTGTGTTCTGGAGTTTTCTTTGTCCCTCTTGACAGCACTGCACATCACGGAATCTTGCTGCACTACTCCAGAGGCATTCTGCTCCAAGGATTATTAGACCCATTCTGAGAAAAATATAGTGGATCTATAAACAAAATTACAGTTTTTGTTTTAGTGTGAGGTATAGCTCCTGCCATTAATGATTGGCCTTTTACAAACTCTCAGCAGACTATAGCATGTCCCATTGCCCACAGTACTCAGGAATCTCTGTGGTTTGTTTTGTTGAGCGCCATTACATTTCTGGGGTTAGCCCTCAGTGAGTCACAAGACATGATTTTTTGCTGCAACCATGAATACTGAAAAAAAATCCCTCTCAATTTAGGGATTTAGATCACAACCTTGTTGCAGCATGCATGCAGGCTTCAAGTCTAAGACAGCATGTAGCAGACATGTTGCCGTAACATTTTTGATGAAGAGGTGACCATAATGCTCAGCTTTTCATGCTGCCAGTGACAGTGCAAGGACAGCAGTTGCATTTGCTGGTACCTCCCCCAGTTGAAATTTTTGAGTGCATTCACTTGGCAAGGTTTTTGGTATGTGTATTAATCTTTTTGCTATTTGATGAAAACTATACATAGTTCAGACCCATATGATTAAAAATTAGGGGTTATTTATATATAGTACTTCCAGTGCTCTTCCTTTGAGAGGTTTTGGGTAAGCTTGGGCAGGTGTGTTCCATAGTTATAGAGGTTCAACCCGTACGTAGGGCTTCACTTCTGTGCTGCTCACTGAAAAAGGAGGTTTCTGTCATGCAAAACTCAGGGTTTCCTTGGTGTAGCATCTCTCTCACAAGCATATAATTTGTAGCTACTATGGGTTTTCTCATTTCATCCTCAGAAAATTGCCGTTTTTGCTTTGGGTAGCTATACAAATTGCAAAATCTGATTTCATAGGATACTTGGTGGTGGCAACTCACAAGGGTTTTCTTATATCTTGGTAAATGCATTTTAACTTAAGACCAGAAGAACTTCTATATGAATCAATTTAAGTTCCAGACAACCCTGTCCTGTTGCAAACAGTGGCCTGCAAAAAATGGTTAAAGAGAAGGATGAGGAACAGGGATGTAGGAAGCGATTATCCTCACCTCTTAAACTGATAGTTTAAGAATTTCCTGTGTTAAAGTTTGCATCCGCACCATTGTGTCTAATAGCCACCAGTGGATTTATCCTCCACAACCAACCCACTCCCCCCCCACCCCTTTTTTAATTCCTTTTATGATGTGGCCTCCACAACTTCCTGTGGTAATGAATTCCACACTCCAATTAAGAAGCTATGTGGAAAAAGCATTTCCTTTCGTTTAAACTGGATCATTTCTTTGGATGCTTCCTTATCTTTGTATTGTGAGAAGTCACGAAAAATCATTCTATACAAGCCTTTTTTTTTGGTGGCATTTATCATTTCATAGTTTTCTACCATATTCTCTTCATATCTTGTTTTTATATTATTTGATTTTATGTTCCTCTCTTCTTGAGATTTGCCAAATAGTTCTCTTGAAGAAACCTAGGACTAACTTGATTTAATTAGAATAAGAAATTAGAAAGGTCAAATAAAATTAATTCATTTTGTCCCTCTTTTCATAGAAACTCTTCCAAAAGAGTGTCATCATCCTAGACTTCTCTGTCTGTAGCTTTTTTGGTTCTATATATACAATAAAGTGGGTTGTTATGAACACTGAGATCTGATGTTTTTTGTGTACCAGCTTTCCTATATGATTTTGGCTAACACAGATTAACATTATATATATCTATGTAAGATTGTGTATTCACCCACGTATAATATTTTGCACTCACTAGAATTTCATTCATTGCTTTCTTCAGGTCACCCCACTGTTCTCTGCTTTGATATTCTTGAGCACATCTCTGTAAGCAGTTTTTAGGCTGGATAAATATATTTCAAATCAATTGGATTATTTTGAACAATTCAGGTCAAAAAGACTGTCATATGTGCATCAAACCTTTTCCCTTACATCTTTGCGGGAATGAAACAATTGTCATTATCTGATTCTCCCAGGGAAATGAAGTTGAGGTGCAAAAGGGCAGCATTTAGAGCAAATGACAGGCCTGAGAAGAACATGTAATGGAGTCTTAACACAAAAAGGGAACTAAACGACATCTTTTACCATTCCTGAAGAAAAGTGTGTATTGAGAAAACAGGGCTCAGTGACTAAGTAAATATTTTAGGGGACTGGGGTGGACGAGTGGGAGTGAAGGGGACGCAAAAGAATTGTCTACACTTAGAGTATGAAATGGAGATTTTTTTTTTCTGTCTGCTACGGGGTTATATTTCTTTCTTTCTTCAGTATCTCCTCTCCCAAAAAGGTGCTGGTCATATGGCTTCAAAGGTTTTAGTGCACTCAACAGCAAGCCTGTGTTGGTGGTCCTGGTTTTCCATGGAGGATTTTTTGTGTAATCACAGTGGCTGCTGGAGTGAGAAAGGTGGGAGACAGAGGTGGTACATGTATATTGCAAAGCTGAAACTAAGCAAGGTACGACCTTACCTTAAATCTGTCAACCAGGAATTCCCATTTTAGCTGGGGAAGGCCTAGTTTTGGTCCTTATATGATCCTGCATTGAGATAGGTTTATTGAAAAAAGAGGAAGGAAAATTTAAAAATCAAGTGTGCCTGTTACCTACATGGTCTTTGAAAAGATTTTTGTTTGAGTATGACTATCTCCATTTCCCTCTTCTACAAGACTGATATTGCATTTTTCAATCACCTCTGTGTTGTGTGGCTTGATAAGGACCAGTGTTTACTATGCTGCACAGGTTCGACCAAGCTGTGTTGATGTTACAGGTCAGTCAGTGCCCATCCTGGAATGATCTTGCTACCCTTCTTAAGAATTAGCATTGGAGCTGAGAGACAAAGGTCACAAAGTAAAATGGACTCATCTATATACTTTATCTTATTTTCCTCTGTGACGTTTGTATGTGTGTGTGGTACTGTTTATTTTGCAGGTGTGTCACACTGAAAGGTGAATATTATTTGAACTATGGGTTAGCCTATTTGCATTGGTGTTTTTTAATTTGCGATCCTCAGTTGCCTTTGCAAATAGGTAGATTCTCAGGTCTCAAAGATCTTTAGGAAATTTGTCAAGTTTTCTTCTTTACTTATGCTTAATATTAAGAAATATTTAGGAGTCAAAATACGGAAGTGTTGTCTTGCTGTTCTACACTGCTCATTTGGTTTCTTGTCAGCTTGGTCTGTTTTTAAAATTTTTATGTCAATATGCTCTGTGAGCCACAAAACTTTTGGCATTCACTTAGTTAATGCTGATGAATTTTCTGCTTGGCCCATTATTCTGTTTTCACTAAAAGTGACCTACTTACGTGCCAGCTGCCATGAGTGAGAAGTGTGCATGGTAACTTGTACAGCGACTCATGGTGCATGGTACTGACCAGGCATGTCCTACAATAACCCTGAGCTGGACTGCTCAGCAAGAATTTGTCGCTTCAGTATTTCAATGAGTCGTCTCAAGAGAGGCAGGCATACAGCAGATTTCCAAAACCTGACAAAACCTGTCCATGGAGGTAATGTTTGAGATAGTTGGCTTCATTTGTGTACTTGCTGTTTTGGCATTTCAACTTCATTTATAGCCCTGCAATTCAGTAGTTTTGAACAAGTTTAGTATGTATTATGCTGGCAGAAATTATAGTGGTTCTCAGATGGTGCATTTCAGGAAAATGCTATAGGGAATGAGAGGAAATCAATATTTCATGCAGTAAATGTTTCTTTTGAAGTCCGAGCTATAAATGAAAGTCATAGTTAAATGTCAAACACTGGTTTGATAACAAACTACCTAAACCTATCAATAAATCACTATGTTTTCTATGAAGATTTTTTCCCTCTTGAAATTGTTTTACAAATAGTCTCATCTCATGGGACAAAGAGCGGATAATGTCTATGCCAAAAGCTTCACAAGGTCTGCTCCCTGAGTGCAGATGAATAGATAAATTGACTAAAGTGCATTTAGAGAACAGATTTTACATGGAATATGAGACACCCCATGCTTACCCTCTGTGCTATTCAGACACTGGAATCCTTTTCTATTTTCCAGAGTGACCTATGTGTTTGTATTAACTT
This sequence comes from Sclerurus mexicanus, assembly GCA_013396755.1. Classification (NCBI taxonomy): domain Eukaryota; kingdom Metazoa; phylum Chordata; class Aves; order Passeriformes; family Furnariidae; genus Sclerurus; species Sclerurus mexicanus. The sequence goes on from VWZF01004330.1 coordinate 114,879, forward strand.
TATTATGTTTGGTTTGTTGGTCTAATGATCAAAGATCTTTTTGCAAAAGAGCTAGAGAGTTCTAATGAAAAGTTGTGATCTTTTTCAACCTCAGAGAATGGATCAAAGGATGTTGTTTCTTTTACAGTTCTGTGAGAGGTGATGGTCTATTATCTAGACTGTGTAGAAGACAGTGTGGTCAGAACACATGGCCAAAAACCTCTCAAAACTGTGCTGGGGTAGATTAACAGTAAATACTCTCTGAAGCAAGGAGGAAATTACAGTTTTATGTGAAAAATATCCCCAGACACCTGAAAAGGTCCCTAGGCTACCAAAAAATCCAGTATGGCAACCATATGTCTTATACAAGGCAGACCTTGCATCTAAATTACATGAGTTTTTCAAAGTAGCAATCTTTTACCTTGAACATAACTCATTTTGCATTTAACAGCATCCAGTAAGATGTCATCTTTCATGTAGGGAAACTGAATCCAGAAGTGATGGGGCCTTGCATACTTCTGTCTACTCTGAGAACCATACCAATATCATCTGGCTCTATGTTTTTGCTGTGAGTGTTTCACATAAAGACTGATTTCTTAATTCCAAATCTCTTTCCTTCTAAAAAGAACAAAACAAAAAATTTAATCCTGCCTCTTGAAGTCAAAGCTGTGTAACTGATATTATTATGCCATGTCTGATATCTAAAGTTAAAAAAGTCCTTCATACAAAGACTAAAATTGTCTGATTAAGTCTTTAATGTGGTATCATTGCCTGTTTAAAGGAAAGGATTTAGGTTTTGGCCTTTTCATGGTCTCTCATAGGAAAATACAGAGAAGACTCCCAAAATCCAAATTCTTTCAAAACACAGCTAGCAGTATAACTACCACTGATTCCTCTTAGGGAAACAGCTGCATGGTTGTTTGTTAGCCTGGCAACATCAAACATTCTGCAAGACCTACAGAGCTCTGAGTAACTGCTTACAGGCAGAATCCAAATGTTGGGTTTATCCACAGGATCATCCCTTAACATCCTCAAGACATGAACCCCTTTTCCTTCCTACAGGCCAGGCTTTGCTGTCAATTTTTGATATTCACATCGTGTGCTTGTGGGAAGAGATATGTATGTTAGTATATAACATTCTGCATTACTGACTCTTTTTCAGTCTTTGTTTAGGTTCTTCTGTCTCTTCTCTCTGGTTATGTGAAGCTCCCTTGGTCATGTTGAATTTGCCACAAAAGTTCTCAAGCTGTAGAGAAAGAAAGACTTTTGAGGAACAGAAAGCTAGTAGGCAGAAATGGCTCTATATTTTTTCCTGTTTTGAAGCTTTTTAAGTGATGGAACAAGTTTCAGGTAACAGTTGAAGCTGAATGTTTTCTCTTTATATTATTATCCACTGGTAGTTTATTACTTTGCAGGTATTATTCAACTTCTCACTTTGGAGTGTTTTCAAAGTATGACCTGTTTTTTTTTCATGGCAACTGTTTAAGACATAAAAACATAAAAACCACACAAGAGCTAACCAAACATAAAAAGGACCTCTCAAGCCTTTTCTATCTAATGTGTCTTAGTACAGGTCTATAGCATAGTCTTCACAATATTTTTCACCATTATTGTCAGTAAAGTTTCTATGCAATCACCAATGGATCTTGATACAGACTGTGCTTAAACAGCCAATCCAAAACTCTTATTGCATCATAGGATAATATTTGGTGTGAGATGGTAATATTTGGTGTGTGATCTCTTTGAGAGTTATGCTGGTGAAAACCAACTGGACTCATTTATAAGCTAACTTTCCTAGAGGAATTACTTGTTGCATACTCTATTTTATAGCCTACTCTCTTTGCTGGAATACAGGAGCATGGAGCCCAGCAGTCATGAGCCTTCCAATGCAGTATGTAGGCTCTTGGCACCTGGAATCTGCAATGTACTACCTAGACTTCTGAAGCAAAAATTCATAGCACTGTGACTCATACCAATGAAACATGCAGACAGACTCCTTTCCCTCTGGAAATATGAGTATATTTTGTGTGTATGTTAGGAGGAAAGGGAATAAGGGCAGGGAGAGAGCACTGAACTTCTGGAGACATACGGTTCCTGATTTACTGCTGAAGGACTCTTGCCAGTATTAAGCTTTAGAGTGAAGATTACAACAAATATTTGGCTGATTGTTTATCTTCATTTTGTCATCCTATTGATCATTTTAGATTTGCATTTGGAGCCTGTGCCTTCATAACTATCAGTCAAGTAGTCCACATCCCATGCTTTTGTCAAGAGCCACTGCCATTGCTTCCTGAAAAGGTTACTACTCTGTTGTGAGAGTTCAATATCTAAGACCTGTATAATTACAGAATAGCCTTTTAAGTTCTATTTTGACAATGAGATTACTAAACAGAGAGACTCCAGGAGAGAAAAAGTATGGGTAGTTTTAGCAGTTATGAAGCTAGGATAGGTACACCCAGCACTCAGTACTTAGGGAATTCACTGAAGCATCCTGCAAAGTTTTGTGCACGTGGGATTTAACAACTCTGCTAACTCAGTGTAAAAAGACTCCAGTTTTCTCTTTAGCAAGGAAATCTCTCTTGGGAGACAGCAGAACCTGCTATCAACTTGAGTGGGATTTGGTCCCCTTTTTGTTGTGTTTCAGTTCTCTCTTATGTTATGTAAGGGATGTTAGTCAACTAGGTTGTGTTAAGTACCATCAATATTTCAAAACAGGATAGGGATGCTCTACTGCAGACAGAACCAGCATATTTCTGAGCTCAGTGCATGAGTCTGCATCCTTTCATTGATGCAAAAGTAATGTTTCCACTTTTAATGTTGAAGTAGAGGATTGTCACATCTGGAAAACTTTGTGGTGAACTTCTTGTTAGAATGGTTGGAAAGGATATTTGAGACAGATCTTCAGAATCAGGGAAGCTACATAGCCATGATTGGATTTGGGGAAGAGGAAAGTCAAATGGAAATGAAGAGAGACTACTTAAATGTTGTTTTGTTACTTCATAAAAGAAACAGTTACTATGGTGTTGAAATGCTTCATTTGTGAGCTGAGACTTGTGAACTATAAACAGTAACCTGAAATGCTTTGAATGTCTTAAATCTTGTTCGAGTCTCAAGTTCAGTCCTCACCATGTTAGATTTAGTAAAATAGATGTGCCCTGGATACAGACCCTATGTTTTGGAGTAGATTATCTCCTAGATAGAGTAGGTGAAAAAGATAAGGGATATAATAATGAAGAAAGATAATATTCAGCTACAGTCTCTGCGATAAAGATTGTTTTGAACCATAGTAATATTAAGATCAGGAACTGTAGGAGGCCATAAACAAATTTTAATGACTGTGATCTGAAAGGTTTGAACTTGAGTTTCTGACATCAGTAAACATGAGCTCTTATGCTACTCCCCATACTGAAAACCTGGAGAACAATTTGATTATTCACATTATATGAAAGATGGTAGTGGGGTCTTCACACATTCAGCAGCCATAAATGAAAACCAGAGTTATTAAATTATGCATTTGTATTTGCTGAATGTGTTTGCTGTATGTTTTCATTTATATCATACAATCCTAATATTAAGAAAACCCTATTCACTAGTCAGAAACATACCTATTTTGTAGGCAACAGAGCATGCTGCAGTAATATCCATAATACATGTATATTTGCAGTGACTAAGTAGTGTGCCAGTTTTCCTTCTCACACAAAAGCATCCTTTTTATTTTGATCTCCACCCTTGTTTACCATTTGTCTTGTATATTTGTTATGTTTCTAGATGAAAGAAAAGAGAGAGCTACAACCACACAATTTTCTTTCTGTGTCTAGTCTTCATTCTTGCCCATGTTGCTGCATTCAGTTTTTGAAGCAATGCAGGAATGTTAACAGAAATGTCCATAGGACAAAGAAAGACCACAGGAAAGATCACATTTTGTAATGGTTTAGATCTTGGAGGGCCTAATTTAAAAAGTAAGTAGATCAGAACTCCTTGTGATAATGACTACATGTATGATTCAAAGCATGTAAGAAAGGTAGATAATCAAAAAAGTAGAATAACTTGTTGAGTTTTCTGTAAGTTGGTGAGAGAGTGAGTTTCTCTACTAACCACTGAAGAAACTGGATGGAGTACTAGCCTTCTTGTATTCAATAACTCTGTGGCTGTGATGGGTTGACCCTGGGTGAATGCCAGGTGCCCAACAAAGCTGCTCTGTCACTCTCTTCCACAACTGCACAGGGGACTGAAAAATATAATGAAAGGCTCATGAGTTAAGGACAGAGAGACATTACTCATAGAATACTTACACAGGGAAAACAAATTTGACTAGGGGAAATTAGATGAATTTGTTACCATCAAAATCAGAGCAGGATAATGAGCAGTAAATTAAATCTTAAAAACACCTTTTCCCCACCCCTTCCTGCTTCCTGGCTTTTACCTCCTCCCCACACTACGGTGCAGGGAGATGAGGAATGGAGGTTACAGTTAGTTCATCAAAGGTTGTTCCTGGCTCTCCTCAGGGAGAGGAGTCCTTTCTCTGCTCCAGAATGGGGTTCCTCCCATAGGAGACAGCTCTCCATGAACTTCTCCATCCTGAGTCCTTCCCACACATTTTAGTTCTTCATGAACTGCTCCAGTGTGGGTCCCTTTCCACAGGGTGCAGTCCTTCCAGAAGCCCTTGCTCCAGCATGGGTCACCCAAAGGGTCACAAATCCTACCAGGAAAAGCTATTACAGCATTGGATCCTCTCTCCATGGGTCAGCAGGTCCTTGCCAGGAACCTGGTGCAGTGCACGCTTCCCATGGAGTCATAGTCTCCTTTTGGGCATCCACCTGCTCCAGTGTGAATGTCCTCCACAGCCTGCAGGTGGATCTCTGCACCCCTGTGGACCTCCAGGGGCTGCAGCAGCACAGCTCCCTCACCATGGTCTGCACCACAGGTTGCAGGGGAATCTCAGCTCTGGTGCATGGAGCACCTGCTCCCATTTCTTCTCCACTGACCTTGGTGTCTGCAGTTGTTCCTCTCACATATTCTCACTCCTCTCTTTTCCTAGTGCAATTACATCTGCACAATAACTTCTTTTCTTTCTTTAACAGGTTATCACAGAGGTGCTACTACCACCTCTGCTGGGCTTGGGCTTGGCCAGCAATGGGTCCATCCTGGAGCTGTCTGGTATTGGCTCTGTCAGACATGGGAAAAACTTCTTGCAATTTCTCACAGAAGCACCCCTGTAGCTCCTGCTACCAAAACGTGGCCATGCAAACCCAATACAGTGGTTTAAATGGGGCCAAGATTTCACAAATTTCCACTGTCTGTGTGATGCCTAGTACTCATTTACATTAAGGTCAGTCTATTTAAGTCTGCAGGTCAAATATTGGAATAATGATATTTACTCCCATTTTAAAGGCCATTTTTTAAAAAACTAGAGCAATATAAGCCATTCTTTAAGTAAACTGGCAACAGGTCCTGGGAATTGAAGCATATCAAAACAAAAACAATAACAGTAGTCCTGGTGGTTTGGCCTGTGCTCAAGAGAGAATGTGTGGGGAAATTAAATGATCTTCAGCCTGACTGAAGATGATCTGATGTAGAATAATGGGTGGGTAATTCAGTAACTAAATTCATTATAAAACATATGTTTTCCCACAAATTAGTTGCTAGAAGTCTAGCATGGACACATTTATCAGTTCTCCAGGAACGGTTGTAACATGGTGTCTAATCTTGGCACTTTCTCAGTCTGCCTTGCCTTTGAAGGGTATAGTCAGGTTTCCAAACTGATGGACATGGTCCTGTCATTGGAGTCTGTCACTGAGAAATGGTAGACAAGCAGCAAAGCATGCTCTGCTTTGATTATGGCACAGGTTTTGTGGCTATAGCTCTAGAACTCTAACTCCCCAAAGTGGCTGGTCACCATTAATTTTCTTGTGTCATGGACATCTAGCAATGAAAAACAGAAAAAGTCTACAGGACCGGAAATGTTAAAATATTGCATAAAAGTTTAAGAAGCACCTAATTTGTCTAAGGTTGAGAGAATCGTAGAATCATTAAGGTTGGAAAATACCTTCAAGATGGTCAAGTCCAACCTTTGACTAAATGCCACCAAATACCACTGGATGAACCATATCGGCTAAACTGTAGCACTAAGCGCTACATTGAGTCATTTCTTGAACACTTCCAGGAATGGTAACTCCACGACTTCACTGGACAGTCCATTCCAATGCTTGACAACTCCTTCAGAGAAGAAGTTCTTCCTGATGTCCAACCCGAACCTGTCACGGTGCAGCTTGAGGCCATTTTCTCTTGTTCTGTCACTGGCTGCTTGAGGGATTGACCCCCACCTGGTTATAACCTCCTTTCAGGTAGTTGTGGAGAGCAATAAGGTCTCCCTTAAGTCCCGTTTTCTCCAGGCTGAACATCTCCAGCTCCCTCAGCTGCTCTTCTTATGGCTTACTCCCTAGATCCTTCCCCAGCTCTGTTGCCCTTCTTGGACTCAGTCCAGAACCTCAATGTCCTTCTTTAGTGACAGGCCCAGAACTGGGCACAGAACTTCAGGTGTTTCCTCACCCAGAGGGACAATCACTTCTCTAGTCCTGCTGGCCACACTTCTTGATAAAGGCCAGGATGTCACTGACTTACTTGCCCACCTGGGCACACTGCTGGCTCATGTTCTGTGACCAGCACCCGCAGGTCCTTTTCCACCAGGCAAATTTCCAACCAGTCTGGTCCAAGCCTGCAATGCTGTGTGAGGTTTTTGTGATCCCAGGAGAGGACTCAGCACTTGGCCTTGTTGAACCTCATACCATTGCTTAACAAACACAATTTACTTTCCAGTACCAAAATGATCCTAATGGATCATAGGACTACACGATCCTTAATCCAGCAAATAATAAATGAAAAAAAGATACTTTTAGTCAGATTTTAGTTTGACTCTGGTTAAGCAGAACTTTTTTCCTTATGACTAAAATACTATAAATGCTTCATTTATATTGAATTATTATGTTATCATGAGGTTTTATAGGCATGCTACAAAGGATTTCTTGTACATTCCTCTCTAGGTTGAATGAGTCAGTTTTAAGAGACTTTTAATGAGTCACAGAAATACATGCAATGTTTTACATATGAGTCACTACAAAGTATGATCAAATATTATTTTTCAATTTCTTAAACAGGAATATTGCAAATATATGACCATCCTGGTGCATTTTGTGACCTTCTGGTTATTTACTACTGCTGTTACAGGTACTGCTAAACAATAGAAAAAGTGTAGATAAAATAATACATATGTCTCCAATTTTTTAATAAGAAAATAACAGATTTCTTAATTTCAGCTAGTTAGGAATGGGATGCTGACACTGAGCAAGTTACTTTACATGTTCTGGTAGGTTGTTTTAGTCAACTCATCTCTCTCTGAAATTCCAGCCAAAACAAACTCCATTATTTCATTTCAGTTTTAGGGGTTTATTATTGCTGTTGAGTTTAAAAATTCAGCATTCCTTTTATGTATAAGCCAGAAGCATTAAATAACCCCAGAGAATACAGTATTATCAGTTGAACCCTCACTCCTCGAGATATTGTTGAAATGATTATAGCAGCCAGACCTGGGACTGACAAAAGGAAGGGCTGATTTCTGTAGAAATTACATCCCAACATCCTCATTAAGACCTTCCTTTCTGATATCCAGTGGTATGTAGGGCAGCTTCCTCTCTCCCCTTTCCTTGACACAACTTGTTGAAGAGGAATGTGAAGGCTGGGTGTGATCTTCCCAACATCAGAGTGAAAGGAAGTAACATACCAAACAGATGATGGCATAAATGCTGCTGAATCTAATTCCACCTCCACCCCTCTGGGTCAGCACTCAGCAATATTTCAAAAGGCTAAAGTCAATAGTCATAACAAAAAGCCCATTCAAGATCTGTCAGTATTAGAAGTGGAGGTAGAAGGAAAGCTAATTAAGAACTGACTTTATTGATATACTGCATGTTTTATTTTACTGGATAAACTGTGCCCAGGCACTTTTCAAGTTCAAAAGGTAAGGAGATTTCTACACCAAGAATGCACTGGGAAGTGCTGACTGCAACTTCTCTGTATAGAACTGGGTAAACCTGTTCAGCATGAATAACAGTATGTAGCCTCCAAACAGGCTTTATTCTGAACTCAGTAGTGTGTGTCCCCATTCCTGATGGTACTGTCTTTGAGGGACACCATGAAGTTGCGAGGTTTAAATATTTTATTAATCCTCCCTCTGCAACTCTCTCACATTTCTCATATCTGATGCTGCATTCATTTATGTGTGAAACACAGCTATCAAACAGATAATACTTTTTGACACCACCTTCTTGAAAAAGAGCTATTAGTCAAACAGCACTTCTGATGCATTCATGGAGGTAGGGATGTGAAACGAGAGATAACACTGTCTGCTTTTCTAGGCAGGTCAACCTCTGCATAATTTCATTGCTTTATGACTGCGCTTCATATTAAGCACTTCACACTGCCTTCAAGTTGCCTTAGCATCAAGAATATCAAGGGGATTAAGGTGAGGCTTAAATACATTGTGTGGGCAATGTCTAAATGAGCATCTATGTACTTGTGGAAATAGGTGTGCAAAGCTGTCCACATGTAGACCCATGCCATGTAGTGGTGGTAACCACTGAGCCAAAGAGCTTTTTTAAATAACTGTCCCTGTGGCATGGCTTGTCTTTAATGAATTATTGTGACAGTCACAGACAGTCCCCAAGCCCATGCCTGGCAGTGTGAAAATAGGCTGTTAGCGTAAGCATCCAGCAGCTGAAGTTTAGTCTGTTTGTGCAATGGCAGGGGAGATATGTGATGAAATGTGGTGAAAATAAAGACAATAAGTCATTAGGCCTCCACTAACTATCTCCTGAGAGAAGGAGACCTGGTTAGATTCAGGCCAATTGCTTTAAATGATGAGCCAGTCACACCGTGCAAAGAAGGAGCTGCTAACTATCCCACAAACACACACACGGTAGAATCAAGTGCTCATTCACATTTGCTACCTCCTGCCTATGCTTTGGTAAAGTCTTTATAATTTGTGTCTCTGTTTCCAAATACATGTTTTAGGATCCTGTATACCAAAGCTCATAACAAGAAATTGTTTTTCACAGTGTTACACAAAAGAGACAACAGTAGCTACGCATTTTATGGCTGCTCCATAGTTTTTTGAAGAAGAAAATTAGCTCTGCACTCTTGCACAACCTGACTATAATGATGATGCAGTGCATATGAATGATGAAAGAAAATGATTTGGCAAAGAATTAAAAAAAATATAAGGATGAAAAGTACATTAAAATTTCCTTTCTAATCTTGAGAAGATGTATAAACCTAGCAATATTAAGATGATTGCTTGGGTTACTATAATTTGAATATCATTTGATCTCCATTTAAAATATCTGCATGTTTTTGTATGACAAGCTTTGATAGCAAAGTCAGTGATAATGAGAGTTTGATGCTTTACTTATGGACACATTTGCGCATAGCTCAGTGATGCCACTGTGAGATATCTTGTGATAATTTGTCTGAGAAGGAATTACCCTATAACATTTAATCATTTCTTTGATGTGTGCTGTGGTTAACATGCTTAACATACCTGATTCAAATAACTTAGCCTTGATACAGAATTATCTCGTCCTTTAAGACATATTGATTTTTGCCACAGCAAAAAAGAGCTTGCACTCCATAATGAAAACATGTAGAATATGCAGATTTATATTTCTTTCCACAGATACAGTGAAGTTCTCTCAAGACTCAGAACAAATAACAATATATAAAAGCAAGAAATATAAGTTAGAATAAGCATTTACAAACTTGCTGGAAGAAATATGGCACAAGGCCAGCTCCAGGAAATGAGTGGTGTAATTACTGTGGGCCAAAATTCCATCTCTAAATGACATGATTTTAGAATCTACTTTACAACATCATTAAACAAATAAGGTGATGACAGCAACCATAAAATGGAATGGTGGTAGACAAGGTAACAGGAGTGCAGAAAACACTGTGACACTGGACAAACTCAAGTATTGCTATAGAAGAAAAGGAATTACTGAGTTACTTCTGAGTGGTACACACAACCCATTTCAAGATGCAAGTAAGGCAACATTAGGGTTTTCTATTTCCTTTGTTTTCATTAGAGGAAGCACTCAGGAGAAAAGTCAGTACAGAAAAGCCAGATGAATTGTTTTAACTGGTATTGGCCATGGAGAAGAGGTCTTGTCCAACAGCCCCTCACTACAGAAAGAAAAAATCTAGAGTTTTGACTATTAATTTAGAGGTAAATTAAAAAAAATGTTTTAGAAGACATTGTTAAAATCAATAGTAAAAAAAAAATAAAATTCCTGTGATCAAATGGTATTTAGGCAAGAATTAAAAATGAATTCTTATATAAGTATTTATGTCACTTAAACACAGATCAGTAGGCACAGAAGATAATTAGCATAATGCTAGCCTTTCAAAAAAGGTGTGGAGAAATATTATTGGATACATATACCAAAATGCCTGGCACCTGTACCCTGGAAATTTATAACTAACAAAATAGTAGAGTTGAACATTAACCATAATAAAATAATGCAACTAAACATTTATCATATATACATTTAACTTTCCTTTGGAATAGGAAAGGTGTTTTCTGCAGGTAATGACTCACAAACCTACCAGAATTCTTTGATGGAGCTGGCATGTTTTGCATATGGAGATCCAAATTATGAATCTACATATAAATAAAAGGCTTTGTCATGGTTCTTAATGGAAGAATAGTGCACCCAATTTCCACAGAACTGGAGACCTTACTTTTCTTGTCGAAAAGCAATTAAGTAACAGAGAAGAAGTAAGAAGTAACAATAGAATCATCTTTCACAGCAAAGATTGCTAACAGTAATGAAAGTCCACCTCAAGCTTCTCTAATCCTTACGTGTGCTGACCAGCTTGCTGTTAAATGATCTGATATGGGGATAAACTGAGTTGGCAAAGTTTGCAGATTAGACATGGTTATTGCGTAGTCCAATAATAAACTGATGGCACAGGGTTTCAGAAAGGTCTTAGAGCATTGAAAAATGTGATGATAAAAGGCAGATTAAGTTTAATGCTAACAAGTATGAAGTAAAGCATATGGAAAAAAAATTAGTAGTATTATGAGTTCACAACAGCCCCTAAATTGAAAGCATTGTTTCATTAGGGGTTCACCCCACCCCCCAACCAAAAATATTAGGAATCATTACTGCTTTCTAATTACATGGTGTCAGAATAAGCAGGGGATGCTTTGTTGGTAAAAAAACTGTGAATGTTCTCAAATACTA
>VWZF01004333.1:2319-18702 GCA_013396755.1 Sclerurus mexicanus
GCCCCTTCCCGCCCTTTTCTCTCCCTCACGGCCCCTTCCCGCCCTTTTCTCTCCCTCACAGCCCCTTCCCACCCTTTTCGCTCCCTCACGGCCCCTTCCCGCCCTTCCCGCCCTTCCCGCCATTTTCTCTCCCTCACGACCCCTTCCCACCCTTTTCTCTCCCTCACAGCTCCTTCCCGCCCTTCCCGCCATTTTCTCTCCCTCACAGCCCCTTCCCGCCATTTTCGCTCCCTCACGCCGCCGGGCGCTGCCAGAGCAGCAGCTCTGCCCCGGGGGACTCCATCCCTCGGGGGTTATGGAGAAGGAAAACCCCTTCAAACTGTTCGTGCCGCCGCGCCTGAGCGCCGGGCAGGTGCCCGCGGTGCGAGCCCGGGTGAGCGGGGTTTATTGAGGTGGAATTGAGGCCTGTGTTGGGGAGGGGGGTTGTCACTGGAGACCCGGCCCTGGGGACACGGGGAGAGCCCTGAATTGGACACACACAGCCACAAAATGTGGGGGAACCATGGGGTGAGACTGAGCACTGCTGAGGTTGGTGCTGAGGGGAGTCACGGGTGGCCCCGATTTCAAAGAGTTTTGTTGTTGTCCTCCGTCCAAACTGAGGGGTCAGATGATAAATCCACGCCTGGTGTGATTAAACACAGTTGTAGCTACACCTCTGATGGTAAATCCACACCTGGTGTGGTTCAGCACAGTTGTAATTACACCTGATGGTAAATCCACACCTGGTGTGGTTCAGCACAGTTGTAATTACACCTGATGGTAAATCCACACCTGGTGTGGTTCAGCACAGTTGTAATTACACCTGATGGTAAATCCACACCTGGTGTGGTTCAGCACAGTTGTAATTACACCTGATGGTAAATCCACACCTGGTGTGGTTCAGCACAGTTGTAATTACACCTGATGGTAAATCCACACCTGGTGTGGTTCAGCACAGTTGTAATTACACCTGATGGTAAATCCACACCTGGTGTGGTTCAGCACAGTTGTAATTACACCTGATGGTAAATCCACACCTGGTGTGATTGAACACAGCTGTAATTACACCTCTGATGGTAAATCCACACCTGGTGTGATTGAACACAGCTGTAATTACACCTCTGATGGTAAATCCACACCTGGTGTGATCCAGCACAGTGGGCAGTGCCCCACTCAGGTGCTCACACGGGTTTTGCTCTCATCAGGTCAAGTGTGCGGTGAAAATGTTCTGTCACCACACGAAATTGTGGATTAATTCAACAAGCTCTTTTTCATGTTGAGGCTCCTTTAGATTCAAGCAGGAGAAGGAGTTATGCTATTCACAAGGCGAATTTCTGTGACTTAAAAACCTTGCAAAAGGACTTTTTCATGCTAAAACACAATCCCATGTGGTTTAGAGTTGCCCTTGGAAGTGAAGCAATAATAATCCTTCTCAAACTTAGCCATAGGAAGCTCATTTTTACATTTCTGCAGGGTTTTAACAAATGCTCAGATGATGACTTCAAGTTGCCATTCCGTACCCCGAACCTTGGTGAAATCACTGACTCAGGTAAGACTAAAACAAACATTTACCTTTCACATTCTTCTTTTTTTTCTGCTGTTTTCAAGTTTTAATATTCGTGAGTACTCTTAACAGTTTCACAGCTGTAATGCTGTTAAGTGCAGTTTCACTGATATTTTTTTCAGAAATACATTGATTAAAATCTTTTCATATTTCAGCTGCCATGTCACAGCAAGTAAAACTTTGCTCTGAAGTGGATGAAGAGGTCAGCTAAGTATCAACTCTGCACGTCTAATTCTTTAGGGCCACTTAATTTGTTCCCAAGCAGTGCCTAAGGATAATTCAGGACTAAAGGAAGTAGTGAAAAAGGAATAATCATTTTGTGTCTCCTGTTTAGAGCTGAATCACTTAGAGGAGATATTTGTGATTTAGTGAATAAGCCTGGAGACAAACCTTTAAAAATTAAGGGTTTTTTTCTAATTAATAGAATATAGAAACAATGAATGAACTGTACTCAAAACTCTACAAAGAGGCCGAGAAGATCAAGCAGTGGAAACTGACTGTGGAATCAGAACTGAATCAGAAAGAAAGAAAACTGCAAGACAACAGAAAGATCATTGAAGCACAACATAAAACCATCCAAGAACTGCAGGCCAGTATTGTCCAATGTACACTGAACAGATGAAATTAAGAGAAAGTGCTCCCTGATTTAGCATGGCAACGTCATTGATAACAATTCAATATTAAAAAATGCTGCAGTTTGATTTGTGCCTTGAGAAAATAGTTATTCAGAGAAGGGGTGTCCTGTGTGACTGTGGCCGTGAAGAACATCCCTGGAAATGTTTCTGTTGCTGCTAAATTGTTGTTTATCATTATGTCTTTCACGCAAGAGATGACTCAGCATGTAATACCAGACAAAACAGGCTTCTGTCCCACAAAATTACCTTTTCATGTGAGGTTTGAGAAGTCACCGTGTTTTTCTGGTGTATTTTTCAATAACAATGCCTTTTTGTACTTTTCCCCCGTGAATTTAGTTTGAAAATGAAAAGCTCCATCTAAAACTGGAAGACGAGCTGTGTGAAAAGAAAGACCTCCTGAAAGAGTAAGTACCAGAGCCAAATGTTTCTTTTTTTGGAGGGGATGAAAATAATCAGTTTTCATGCTGAGAGCCGTGCTGGTGTGGGCAGTTACACGGAGCTGTTAAACCCTAAAGGTTATTTACATCGTTAGCCCTCAGGCACACAAAGCACTGCACTCCTGTGACAACGTGTTCTGGGGTTTCTCCCTCTTTTAGAAGCACTGCTTCAAGGCACCTGTGTGATCTGCTCAAGGAAACCTGCACTCACTTCACAGAGAAGACCAGCAAATGTAAACGCTCTTTGAGTTTTGATTTATCAAAGGAAAGGTACTTCCAGCTCGCTCTAAACTCACCAAGGGGAAAAAAGTTCTGGTGCTCTTCCACAGACGTTCTGTGGTTGAGATAAACTGGACGTGGCTCTCAAAATGGGAAGGGAATTTCAGGTGGCTCACACAGTTAGAAGTGAAGCCACAGATCTGCTTTGTAAATGGTAAATCCAGGGGTTTTCTGACGCTGGTAATTCCACTTTTAATTCATTATTCTTTTTCAAAAGAAAAACTATTGTGCGTTCTCTCTCCGATAGACGAACAGGAAAGAGAAGAAACAAGACAAATGTACGAGGAGCTTCACAGCAATGTAGAAGTGAGTGATGTGGCTGGTTACGAGGCTGGAGAGTGAGCTGTGTGGATGTGCTGAGCTGAGCTCTGTGCTCTGGTTGGGGCAGTATTTGTCACCTGTGCATCACGCCGTGTGTGATGCAGGACATCAGATTTTCGGTCCCTTTTCAAGAATCATTTCTGTATCACATAAAGCACGTGGAGTGGATGAAGTGCAGCAGCGTGGGGGATGGAGACCCCCCGGCACCTGTGTGATCTGTGCTTGGTGTTGGCACCAACTCCTGCCCCCTTTCTGTGCCCTGCTTCACCACCCTGGTGATTTCCCGGAGCGGCTGAGCTTGGAAGCTGCCCCCTGGAGAGCTTCGAGGCTTTCCCACAGTGACCTTACCCGTGGAATTCTGTCCCTAGAGGATGACGGCGGCGTTCGAAGAGCTCCGTGTGCGAGCAGAGAGCGACAGACTGGAGATGAGCTTCAAACGTGAGAGTTCTGCTTGTTGTGTTTGTTCCTCAGGCTCTGCAGGTTTTGTAGCTTTGATTGCAGTGTCAGGGCAGACAGATGGGAAGTGCCCACGTGGTGAGCAGGTGACACTGGGACCTTGGGACCCTCTTTTATTCATCCTGCCCCGTTATTCACCGCCTGGCCCCTTTCCTTGTTGTTCCACTGGGCCCAGTTTGGAACTTTATCTTTCAAATAGTCACTCAAAGTCCGAGTTTTGTCTGCGAAGCACAGTCAAGGTCATGTAGTTGGTGTATTTAAATGATGATGCACCAGTGTTTAGCTACAGAAACTTTAACTGTGTTGAACTTGGAGTATCTTTCAGCTGGGATGTTAACTCTGGTATTGCTGTGTCTCAAAAGTAAAAGGAGAAGCAGAAAAAGTGGACAAGTTTGAAAAAGAATGCAAGCTGGAAGTCAGCCAGAAGGAAAAGCAGGTTTGCTCAGTTTCACAATTTAATTCATGTAGCTTTATTTGTCAATACAGGGGCAATGCAAGAGCCATGGAGTGTTTCTGGGCATTAGTAAAAAAGAAAAAGAATAACGTTTAAGTCAGATTCTGCTACATTGAGTGATGTTCCAGGATCTTTAGTCTGTTAGAATTCACGTTTTGGTGTTGAACTGGAGAACTTTTTCACTCAGAGTAACGGGATTGACACTTGGTGAAGCCCAACCACCTTCCCTAACTCAGTGTGCCTGCTTGTCATGCACAGGGAACCTGCTCTTTTCCTGGGTTTCATCATGACATGATTTTAATTTTGCCAGATTTCAGCTCTGATCCTACAGAGCGATGAGAAAGATGACGCCATAAGAGGCATCAAGGCTCAGCTGCAGGAAGCGCACAGTAAGATTGCTGACTTAATAGAAGAGAAAGGTGAGAGTTCTCTCTGCTGTGTTGAAATGTGATTGTTTATAGAAGCAGAGGACACGGGATCAGGATGATTTCGCTGGTTTTAGCCAGCAGCAGAATTTTGGGGCCTTGCAGGCCTTGGTTTTGTTTGGAACACGTGGGCTCAGAACTGGCAGGGCAGTTTTTAGGGCAAGTCAAGCAGTGAGAGCTTTTGAAGATTCCAGGGGAAATGCATGGCTCGAGTTTTGCAAAATCTGCAGTCGGGCAGGTGCCACTGAGGAGGAAACTCCCTTCTCAGAACTGGGTTTTCAGTATTTTTAAGCCATTTATATTCAAAATATTTAGAGTACACGATGGCAGTACGTCTGGTCTTTGTTAAATTCTGTGGGTGTATGTCACTTCATGTTTTCAGGGGCATTTTTTAGTAAATACCCTCTTTTTCTTAAATCTAAGCACGTGTCTTTTTGCTTTGAAGGAGAAATGCTAAAGGAATCCCAGGTCAGTCAAGAACGATTGAGGGCGGAACTGGAGGAGGCCAAAATGTCATTGCAGAAGGCAGAGGTGCAGTTTGCTTTCAGTTTTCCGGCATAAATTAGATGAGTAATTGCATAAATAACCACTGATATAAATACTGCTACAACTGGTAGCTGCAACACGTGTTTAGAAATCGTGTAATTTTTTGCAGGTTACTCAGAAAAGCTTAGAAACCGAATTCCAGACTACAGTGAAAACATTGATTCAGGTCACTGAAGAAAAAGAAGCCCAGGAGGAAGAATATAAAAAAACTGAGGCTCTGCATTCAGCCCAGACAGCAGAGTTTGAGACTTCTATTGCCAGCTTGAAAAGCTTGCTGCAAAAGGAGCAAACCAGGTAAATGAAGCAGTTTTAAGTTCGAAGAATGGTCTCACAGGTTGCAGTTCATGCCAAAAGCAAGAGAAACCGGATTCGCAGCTGAAAGTCAGAGGGGTTTTGTCACAGTGAGGGAATTTAATGCCATTTTTTGCCACTTGTGCTGGTTGACACCGGTCTGCAAAAAAAGTACATTTTTCCCCCCCTCCTCACAATTCTGTCCTTAAGAAATACAGAGTTCTGTGTGTAAATGTTGCTTTGCTTTTATGCCCGTTGCTCTGAAGTTGTGAAAGTGAAATTTGGTGCACGTTGCAGGCAGACACATTGACAGGCAAATGTTCTTAAAGTGCTCGTGGAAAGCTGTGATTTGATTGTCCTTTAAGATTTGAACGAAGTGCTTTGTCTGTCCATTTGGGTTTTTTTAATCACCATTTCCTTAGATTAGAGAAATACGAAGATGAGTCAAAGCTGCTCACCTTGGAGCTCAGAAATAAGTCTGCTGAACTGGGTAAGACTTGGAGAAAGGATTTTACACCCCCTTGTACCCATCAGGGATGTTCCAATTCATTTTCACTCCTCTGCCTCCCTTTTCTTTGGCGGTCACTGGCGACAGCCAAACCAAACTACCTCCAGCAGTAAGACCAGCCATGGATTCTCCTGGAATCATTCTGGGATAAATGCAAGGGGATAAATGTTTTATGTTGACTGATAAATGTGAGCAATTACTTCTGGTTTACATTCCATGTGCTGCAGAAGAGATGGCTAAAGTGAAGCGTGACAAAGAAAAGCAACTTGAGGAGCTGTCAGAAACCCTGGTAAATGTTCATTTTGTCAGTCTCGTGGCACTTAACTTTGCATGGGAAATTTCTCCTGCTTTATAAGTGTCTTCAATGCCATATATAAACACTTCCTATTCTGCCTTAATGTTCCTGGTAAACTTTCTCACACACAGTTTCAGTGTTTTCTTGGAAGGGCTTGATTCTTCCCACTGTTTTTCCTGTTTTGTTTTGCTTCTCCTCGCCAAGATTTCTGGTCATTTCCTTCTTCCTTCACCCCGATCCAAATGCCACTCCACCTGCACATAAAGATTTCCCATTTTTTAATTACCTGTGGGCAGGTAATTAGCTGTATCAGCCAAAGTAAGAGAGTGGGAAGCCAGGTGCATTTTGCCATCTCTGTTTGCTCCTCACAGGGGAAATTGGAAGGACTTTTGCAGAAGAAGGAGGATCTTGAGGCCGCTGTAGGAAACTTGCAGGAGAGAGAAGGAGAAATGAAAAACGTCCTCCAGACCAGAGAGGTCCGAAAGGAGGGCAATAGTTACACGTTTTTGTGAATGATTTATGATAGTGGTGGTTTCACGAGTTGTACTTTACACCTGTAAACTCAGAGCTCTTCCTTTTGCAGAAAGAAATCCACGATTTGAAAGAGCAACTGGCTGGTGCAGCTGGAAAGGAAGAGGATTATTTGACCCAGCTTTTGGCTCTGAAGGCAGACCTTGAGCAGGAGGCGTACGACCTTTTCTGAAACTACAATACTCAAGGGGTTTCTGGTGTTTCATGGAAGTTGCTTTATTACCTAACGATCTGTGGTAGTTTTCTGATGACGGTTTTGAACCAGACAGGGTGACATTCCTTGCATGCTTACGTTTATGAATTACATTCTCCCTGTTTGTGTGTTTGCAGCTGTTCCGTATCTCTGTGACCTGGCTGGGTTGATGTGAAGGGTTTCTGAGTCCGTTGTTAATCCTGCTTTGAGCTGCATCACCTCCAACAACCATTATATTTACATAAAACTCGTTTTCTTTCCTTCCTCTGTTGCCTCTTCACAACTCTGGGACTTCTCTGCAAATCTTAAATTTGTAGATAAAGGCCTGGACGTTTTTCAGGCTGAAATGGACGAATTTATCTCCAAAGGGAGTCTCAAAACGCACGTTCTTGCTTCTCTTGGCTGTTTGTTTTCAATCAGGTTGAAGAATGAGCAGCTGACAGTGTGTCTCAATGAGCTTTCCCTGGAGAAAGAACAAATAGCACAGGAGAAGAGTGGTGTGGCTGCAGAACTCAAGAAACTGCAAGAGAGTCACGAGGCAAGTTTTAGACTTCCAGCTGGTTTTAGATGGCAATATTCAATTTAAAGAACAAGTCAGAAGGCAAACTGCAACGTGACGTGGTTCAGTAGAGTATCAGGACTGTCTTTTGTGTCTGAAACACAAAGGGAGCTCCTTGGCAATAAGGCAACGTGCTTTGGAAGCCTTTAAATTGTTGAAGGTGTCACGTGGAATTTACTTTCTTTAGGACAGTAAGAAAAAAGAAGAAAATACAAAGCAGTTGGTTGAAAACCTGGAGGAGGCAAATGGCCAGCTAAGGCAAGGAAACCCAAATATTAATGTCTCATTAAAGGAAGTCGATGGTCTGAATATTGTGTTCAGATGCTGCTTTCTGTGATGTTTTGATTAATGTTCTTTTTAGGTTGTGTAGCTAAACAGCAACTATTCAGTATTGATGTTGGCCATGTCGAAATTGTCTCAAACTGGAGATATTTATTATCTCTTTATTATACAGGGATGATTAGCAGTGCTGCAAAGAAGTTCTATTCCTTAGCAAAGAGATTCTTAGTAAATCATAAATATTTACTAAAGCCTGTTAATTCGGCCTTTAGGAATGAACTGGAGTCTCTGAAGGAGAGAATGGCAAAGGCAGGGGAAGAGATTGAAAGCAAACTGGACGAAAGAGAAGAAAATGTAAGCAACACCCTGTGCTTTGCCCTGAAAATATCCACCCAAACCTGTCTGAGAGCACAGGAAACCCGGGGAGTCATCGTTGGAAGTTCCTAATTCCTGTTTGAAATACCTCTCTTTTTATTAGGTGAACAATTTAAAGAAACAGGTGGAAAATAAAACCAAGTGCATTGAAGAGTTGCAGCAGGAGGTGGGTACAGTTTTTGAGAGTCACAGATACGTAAGAAATGGTGTTTTGTGGTGACTGTAACTGATGCCACTGGGTTTTGATGTGACTCCTCGGCAGTTCTTGTCTGCTCTGATATCTTCAGACCCACCTGTGTGTACCCAGAACCTGAACTCGACAACAGGGACTTATTTGCTTGATGAGAGCTGGGATTTTTGAAGGTTCTGACCCTGGTGCAGCTAAACCAGCACAGGATTCAGTTGACTCACTAAAGTGCAGCGTTTGTTTTGCTTCATTTCAACAGAACAAGGTGCTGAAGAAGAGAATTACTGCAGAAAGCAAGAAAAACAGTGTTTATGAAGGGAAGGTGGGTCTAAATAACATCACGTAGATGAGGTGAGGGTTTGAAGTCCCAGTGCAACTGATGATATTTATTGGCTACATTCTCCAGTGGTTTATGGATCTGGGATACAGATTTTGCAGGGATGGGCCCAGAATTTTTGGGAGGTGTTTTCATCTTTAATCATCGGGCTCTGACTGAGCTCTTGGACATTTAGAAGAGAAGGATTTCCCACCCCGAGGAATTATGGTCCCAATCAGTCCCTTCTTGTTTTGCTTGAGAGTTCACTCACGCACTTGAAAAGCAGCAGAGTTTTTCTGCTCAAAAACAAGAGGTAAAAAACTTGAAGAATTGGCATATTAATTCCTGAACAAATAACAGCCACAACTCTGCGTTCCCCAAAGGTGAATAAGTTGCAGTCAGAGCTGGAAAATACGACCAAGCGACACAAGGAAACAGTGGACAGCTACCAAAAAGACATTGAAACAAAGAAAGTCAGTGAAAATAAACTTCAGGCAGAGGTGAGAGGTGTTCATTTTTGCTGCAGTTTGAAATTCCTTTTGGATGTGTGGTGGCTTCAGGGAGCTTTGTTGGCCAGTCCTTGACTCTTCCATCAATCCTACCAACACAAATGGAAGTCCTCGTGCTTGTATTTGTGTGTGTCTTTAAAAACAAGAACCCCAGTTAAAAATCCTTTTTACCAAGACATTGCTCAAAGAAATTCCCTTCTTGGTGCAAATAGAGCAGAGACAAATCAGATGTCCATGAATTAAATGGCATTTATTGCTACCAGGTAGAGAAGCTGAGGTTGCTTTATGATGAAGCAATGATGATACAGAGAGAGACCGATGTCAAGTGCCAGCACAAGATCAAAGAGATGGTGGCACTGATGGAAAAGCACAAGGTGAGAGGTTTTCCTGGTTGCTGGGATTGGCCAGGGGTGACACCAGGATCAGGCGGAACCTCCCAAAACCGGCATCTTCTGAGTTAGGAACTGCAAATGCGTGGGAACAACCTGAACCTGGGAAAACGAAGCTGAGCCCGGGCTTGGCTTTTCATCATCTGAACACAGATTCATCCTCACGTTTTGAAAACCTGCCCCTGAGCAGATAAATTGCATTTGTCTCAATTTCTGGGATTTTTTTCCCCTCCAGACTTCCTTTGATCCCATCCTAGTGCAGAGTCTTTCAGTATCACTCTGACCTCTTTCTCGAGGAGATTACTTAGTGCCTGACCTTCAGCACTTTAATGGGACACAGATTTTAATTTATTGCTCCCTTTTGCAGCCTCTTTAGGAGATACCATTAATGAAAACAGCCTGGCTGGCTCTGATGTGCTGGAGAGAGAGCATTTTCTGCCCACAAAATAACACTGCTGGGGCATTTTCTGCTTCGTAATTTCTGCAGGAGCACCAGAGTTTGTCCACGGTGCTTTTATTTTTATCTTCAGGAGAGCCTGGTTTGAAAACAGGACTGATGTTTGAAGCCTGGGTGGATCTGGAATTGCAACATTCAGTCCCGTGGTTTTTGAGTTTGTTGTTGGTTTGGGTCTCTCTTCAAACAGCACGAATATGACAAAATGGTTGAAGAAAGAGATGCAGAGTTGAAACTGTATAAAATTAAGCAGCAAGAGCAGTTATCATCACAAAGATCCCTGGTAAGGAGCACTTTTCACCACTAATTAATGCAGTCCAGGGGCTGATGTCCTCCAATAATCAAAAATACCACATTTTACTTATTTAATACGTGGGGAGGGGTTAAGTGTCTGCTTGGGTGGGACTGAAGAGTAAAGATCAACCCACTAATTTCTGCCTGCTTTTACTTTCTTACAGATCTTATTGTGTGCATTAAACCCCCCAAATGTTTCTAAAACCAAGCTGGAGTAGCAGTGGGTTTCTCTCTACTTTCCCACGTGGGGCGTCGTGCTCTGACCTCACTAAGAAACCTCTGTGTCAAACACTTGGATTCTGCCCCTCGAATTTCTGCTCTCCCAAGTGTTTTGAAGTTCTTACCTTGAACTTCTGGCCGAGTCCCTGTTTCTTACAGTACTTCAGCCCTTTTTAAAACAAAGCTCCCACTCCAGGGTGGCCAAACAAACGCAATTTCCCTCTTAATTGCTGTCTCGTTTTGACCTTTTGCCCGGGTTGTGCATAGTTAACCCTCCCCTTTATCCCACTGTCCGTAGGAAAACGAGCTGTCCCGTCTGAGGAGTGAATTGTCATCCCTTCAGGAGCAACTGAAAGCAGAAACTGAAGAAAAGGTGGGGGTTTTTTAATTACTAGAGCAGTGTGGGTGACCTTGTGCCCTGGGAGAAGCTGGGTAAGAAATGGGACTGGGAATAGAAAAGCAGTGACTTGGGAATGCTGCAGCTGGGCTGGATCTGGCCACAGCTTTGTGTGACCTCTGGAACAGGGTGTGATCGTGGGCTGTGTTCTGTCATTACACCAAGAAAAGGGGTTTTTTTTAAACACCTGAATCCAAATGAAATATTTATTTCCTATCCCGTAATGCTTTTTAGGAGAATCTTGTGAAAGAACTCTCCCGAAAGAGGGTTCCTGAAAGTGAAAAGGAGCACAAGGTAAGTTTAACCACGGAATTAATTTTAGGATTTGGTGATATTTATACAGATGGAATCTAAACTGAAGCTCTGGGATAATTTATGTACACTCAGCAAAAGACACTGACATGCTTTTAGCTTAAACTTTCTTTAATTTTAGGAACTACACATTTATTTCCCTGACACTCACAAACCTCATTTAGATTTGGACACCGAATCTGTTGATGTAAAAATAAAAAGTCATCTTCCTGTCAAAAGAGGCTTTTAAGTAAAAACAACCTTGACATCACTGTCAGTTTCTCTGACAGAACTTTCCAGCACTTTGGTTGGGTTGTATTTCTTTGGTGTTTGTTACAGTCCAGTGCAGTGGCAAAACACCCTGAACTTCTGCAGATAAACATGAAGAACTTGGGTACAAAGCGCCAGAAAACTCGGTTCTTCCACGTCTTCCTCTTCATTCCCCTTGATCAGCAATAAAAAAAGGATATTTTCCCTCCCCCTCTGATCTGGGTTTCCCCTCCCCTTTGGGATGGAAAGCTCACAGTCCCACAGCTCCTCCCGGGTGTCTCCGCAGCGCCGAGCTGGGAGCTTCAGATCCCTGCTCACCACCACGGACACAGCTGAAAATCCACCCGTTTTCCCTCCCAGACACGTGTTATAAAGACTCCTCCGACACACCCCCTGCCAGGGGAGAGGGGCACAAAGCTGCCTGCGGAGCAGAGCTCCGGGAAGAAGCAGAAAGTGCTGCTGCAGCTGGACACCCACTCGGACAGCTCCGAGCACTGCGACCTGCTGGTGAGGGAGAGCCCAGCCCTGCCCTGGACAGCCCTCTGGGGACCCCCAGCCCAAGAAATATGTGTATAATTTTATTTAACTTCTTCTTTTTAAAACTGTATTTACATATCCACCACTTACATTCATTTACTAAACTGTCCAAGCTTCACAGTAACATCTTTTTTATTTTTTTCCCCCTACACTTTAATATTCCTGGAGAGAAAGAAAAACTATTCTTTTAACACAGTATAACTAAACAGCTTTTTCCTTTTCCATTGAAGAACGTGGTGTCAGAAGAAGAAATGTTTAAGAAACTGTACCAAGATTATCCTCAGGCCTCACAGTTGCAGCCCACGGCACCAAAGAAGGTATGTTTGCTTTTCTTCAGATGAAAGCACTTTGGTAATATTTGTGCATCTGGAATCTAATTGAAGCTCCTTGATAATTCGTGTACACTCAGCAAAAGACACTGAGGTGCTTTTAACTTCGACCTTTTGTGATTTTTAGAAAATGCAAACTTACTTTCCCGAGGCTCCTCAGCCACGTTTAGAACGGTGACTCTGCAAATGTAAAAAATAACAAACCCTCTAAATCACAGTCCTGAACCTCTGCAGAAAAAGCACAAAGTGCCAGAAAACTCAATTCTTCCACACCTTCCTCTTCATTCCCCTTGATCAGCAATTAAAAAGGATATTTTCCCTCCCCCTTTGATCTGGGTTTCCCCTCCCCTTTGGGATGGAAAGCTCACAGTCCCACAGCTCCTCCCGGGTGTCTCCGCAGCGCCGAGCTGGGAGCTTCAGATCCCTGCTCACCACCACGGACACAGCTGAAAATCCACCCGTTTTCCCTCCCAGACACGTGTTATAAAGACTCCTCCGACACACCCCCTGCCAGGGGAGAGGGGCACAAAGCTGCCTGCGGAGCAGAGCTCCAGGAAGAAGCAGAAAGTGCTGCTGCAGCTGGACACCCACTCGGACAGCTCCGAGCACGGCGACCTGCTGGTGAGGGAGAGCCCAGCCCTGCCCTGGACAGCCCTCTGGGGGCACAGAGCACGTGTAAATATCTGTAAATAAACCCCAGTAAACACGGGCATATTTTTATTTAATTTCTTCTTCTTAGAATTGTATTTATACATCCATCACTTCCATTCACTTATTAAACTGTTCAAGCTTCGTAGTAACATCTTAGCTTTATTTTTTTCATAATACCCGTGGGGTGGAATGAAACAGTGTTTTTTTACAACTAAATACCTTTTTGCCTTTAGAGCCTGGTGTCAGAAGAGGAAATGTTCAAAAAACTGTACAAAGATTACCCCCAAACTTCACAATTCCGTTCCACGGCGCCAAAGAAGGTGTGTTTGCCTCTCCTCAGGTTAACCCCGAAGAGTGAATGGAATTGTTTACAGGCACTAAGGGGTGGCTTTGTTTCCCCTTTCAGACCCCGACTCCATCCGGTGTGAAATCCCCGGGCTCCGCGCTGAGATTCAAAACCATGAGGAAAACGCACGAGTCGGGATGGGATGCGGTTTCCAAACTAGACAGGAAAAGGAAAATTAAAGAAGTTGCCAAGTTCTTTGCTTAAAAAGCAGGGCTGGGCAGTGCCCCGGCGTTATCCAGCAGTGCCACCTGTGTTGTTGTTCCTTCCCTCTTAGGACTTTGGGTGCATTTTTGTGTCTTAGTCGGTGTGTTCAGTGCTAATGTTCATTTCCTTTACACACATTAACTTTATAATCTATAGCTGCATCCACCTGCACAGCATTTCCCACCTTCCCTCCCCTGTGCTGTAAAACCTCGGGACACAAATTGGCCAACTTTGCATTTTGGAATAAGTACAGAAAGTGGGTTTTTTTCCAAGCTGTTTCTGGCATTAGAAATACTGGTTTAAAAAAAAAATGTTCAGCTCTGTTCTTTTGAATTTGCTCTGTTTTTCTTACTACGTAATTCACAAGAGATGTTGTTTAGTGGAAGAAATACTGAAAGCTGTTAAATGCACTTTCACCTGAAGTCATCCTGCTTTTCCTGCATTTCAAATGCTGTTGGACCCGTTCTTTTAGTTTTGTTCTCAGTAGCTACTCCTTCAGCACGTTAAAAACAGTTCTGACACTTCTAAAATTGAAGTTGCAACAGAATTATTTGAGTTTAAAAAGATTTCAGCTTCGTGAGGAATGAAATATGCACACGTGTTAAGACTGTGAAAACGCTGTTGTCATTAAATTGCTGATCTGAAATACAAAGTGTGGGACTAAATGTTGTTGCTTTAAATATTAAAACCCACCCCACAGTCCAAGGAGGAGGAGGATGGTGTCCAGAGCTCCAACCTGGTGCTCCAGGAGCAGCTTCACACCGGGGAGAAACCCCACAAGTGCCTGGGATGTGAGAAGAGCTTCATGAAGAGCTACCACCTGTCCTGCCACCAGAGGATCCATGGAGGGGAACAGCCCTACAGGTATGGGGAGTGTGGGAAGAGCTTCACTTACAGCGCATCCCACCTGGAGCGGGGTGTCCCCCCTTCCTCCAGCTCCACCGCCAAGGCGGGGCTCAGCCAATCAGAGCGCGCGGCGCTGATGACTCATCAGTTGCCGGGCAGACCAGCAGCGCCCAGCGCTCCTCACCTGGACCCCACCTGCGCCCTCCCCTCGCCCCCAGAGCCCCCCGAGAGGGGAATTTGGGGAGGGGGGGAGTGGAGGGGGCTCGACCCTGCCCGGGGGCGGCTGATACCGCCCGCCCCCCTCCTCACTGGGCCGGACTGGTGTTCCCAGTGCCGCTTTTGAGGACACCCCCCACCCCGGCACAGCCCGGCTGGTTTGGACTGTCAGCACCAGCACTGGTGCTGGGGAGCGTGGGGGGGCCTGGGGCCGTACTGGTGGTACTGGTGGTGCTGGGAGCCCCCCTGGCTGCAAGCAAGGGGGAGGGGATGGGAAGGGAGGGCAGAGGGTGGAGAAAGAGGGGTGGCACTTCAAACTGGGTGGGAGAGGGGACTGGGACCCCCAAACCAAGCGCTGTTGGTGCTGGGGATTGGGGGGAAGATGAGAATGGAGGCGGAGAAGAGGGGCAGAAGGAGGGGAAAGGGGAGTGGGACCACTAAGCTTAGTGCAGGAGAGTGGGCTTGGGGACTGGGTGCTGATGGGAAAACTGTGGGAGAGGCTGAAAAATGGGGGTGGGACCCCTAAAGGGAGCGGGAGTGGCGTGGGAGCCCCAAAATTGGCAAGAGACTGGTCTCCTGCGGGCAGAGCTTTGGGCAGAGCACGGACCTGATTTCCCACTGTGGGATCCATCCTGGGGGAGAAGTCCTTTGTGTGCCCAAGCTTTGCCCAGAGGTCCCATCTCAGGAAAGAGCAACCCCACATGGGCCAGGACTGCAGGAAAAGCTTTGGCAGAAGCTCCATCCTCAGCAAATCGTGTCATCAGCAAGCAAAATCCCTTCCAGTCCTGCATCCGGGTCGTTAAGGAAGATGCTGAAGAGAACCGGGCGCGAGGACGGACCCCTGTGGAACCCCAGCAGTGACCAGTGCCAGCCTGATGTCCCCCCGTTTGCCATAACCCTTTGTGCCCAACCCGTGCCCGGGCACAGGGCCGGGAGGAAACCACAGCCTTCCTGCCCGGGGGAGCGCGGCGAGCGCTGAGAGGCCACGTGGGCTGTGGTTTGTGCACCTGCAGCTGCAGCTCCTCATCCACCTGTGGGGAACAACGGCCCCTCTGCGACATCCCGAGTGCCAGGGAGACACCTGACCCTCCAGGCTGCGTTTCTGCTGCCGGGACAGGGATGTGTCCCAGCTGCAGCTCCCGGGAGGGACCTTGCAGAGGGTTCTCTGGGGAAGGGTGGGCGAGCTGGTGGCCCTGGGCTGGGATTCTGGGCTGGGCTAAGACCCTGTCCCAGCTGCTGCTCCAGCACAGCAGGCTCTGTAGCCGGGGCGGGGGCTCTTTGCTTCCCTTGCTGGGAGACTCCAGTGCAATGCCAACCCAGCGGCCCAATGGCACAGGTATGGCTGGGCACACACGGTGGGCACTTGGCTGTGCCCAGTGGCGCTCGGTGGTCCTCAGGACAGGGTGCAAGGGCTGAGAGACCCTTTTGCCCCCCCCAAACCCAGCCCTGGGTCATGACAAGCTCCCCCCAGACTGTGAGGCTGCGGAACCTTCCATCAAATATGGGCATGAGCGGTGCTGGAGCAGTTCATTGGAGGGCTGGGCTGTGTGATGGGGAGATGGGTCCCGATAATGTCAAAAAAGGGGGGTGTCAGTGCTTCGATTGGCTGCTCGTGCCCCTGGGCTGGCACCGCTGGGCTATATCAGCCTGGGGTCCCGTTGCCCCCGTGCAGTGCCAGGAGCTGTGGCGGGGAGCGTGGTGCTGTGCCAGAGGGACAGGAGGCTCCGCATGGGGACACAGGGACTCCNCGGGGCTGCTGTGGAAGCTCATTCCTATGCACATTTTGGGGAAGGATCTGGCC
>VWZF01004334.1:0-32332 GCA_013396755.1 Sclerurus mexicanus
CATCCCTGCCCATCCCCTGCCTGACCGTCCCCGTCCTGGTCCGTCCGTGTGCTCCCTGCGCTGTGCCCTCGGTCCTGGGTACCGGGACCCACTGGGGGTGCTGGTGCCGATACTGGTGCTGATACTGGTGCTGGGTTTGGTGCTGCTGCTTTTTCTGGTTCTAGTGCAGGTGCTGAAGCTGGTGCTGGTGCAGATGCAGATGCTCATGCTGGTGCTGATGGGGATGCTGGTGGTGGTTCTGGTGCTGGATCCGGTGCTGAAGCTGGTGCAGGTGCAGATGCTGATGCTGGTGATGGTTCTGGTTGTCTCCATTGTGAGCACCCCTCCCTGGCAGAGCTGGGCCCACCTGGGAACGGGAGCACCATGTTCCTCGGGATCACCCTTGTGCTCCGACACCCCCTGGAATCACAGAGGGAGCTTTTCCGTGGCTGCCCTGTGTGGTGCCCATTGGTGACTTCGTGGTTTCATCCCCACAAGCTCCGTCCATGTTCGATAGAATGTGGGGCTCTGTGTCCCTGTTGGGGATGGATAGTGTTGTCCTGCAGAAGTGCTGGATTGTCTCCATGGGCTTTCTTGCCTGGTTGGGGGCAGCTTGGCAAGAATGCTTCAGGTTTGGAGGGACCACAGTGGGGCATCTGGTCCCACCTCCTGCTCCAGCAGGGCCATCCCAGAGCACATGGCACAGGATTGCATCTAAATGGTTCTAAAATATCCCCAGTGAGGGAGACTCCACACCCTCTCTGGGCAATCTGTTCAGTGCTGGGTCACTGCACAGCAAAGAAGTTCTTCCTCCTGTCCAGGTGGGACTTGCTGGGCATCAGTTCCTGCCCGTTCCTCTCGTGCCATTGCTGGGCCCCCCCGAGCAGAGCCTGGTCCGTGCTCTGCCCCCTCCCTGCACACACTGACACACATGGGGGAGGTCCCCTCTCGGTGTCTCCTCTGGAGGCTGAACAGCCCCAGCTCCCTCAGCCNACCAGCCTGTGCTCCATGAATTTGTCACACCTCCCTAACACCAACTTCCTCCAGAACTTTCCTGGATTGGTGTTTTATGGACTTGCAGGTGCTGTGGGTGTAAATCTGCAGGCTCACAGCAGAGAGGGGCAGGAGAAGTGGTGGTGGCTCTGCTCCTTCCTCTCTCAGATTCTCTGGGTACTGAGGTTCACCCACAGGTTTTCCAAGAACTAGCCTTTTCCCACAGTTTAAATTGTCCCACAGTTCCGCATCCCCATTTTATTTGGGGATATCCTCAGTTCTTTTTCACTGACCTCCCTGTGCACACAGAATCGAGTGCACAGTGAACAAACTGGACTGGACCTTTCCATTCTAATGTAAAAACAAAATCGTCTCTACATGCACATTATAACAGAACATTCTGTTTGCTTTTGATAGCTGTTACTTTCCAAAAGGTGGTTAAGCCTATCAAAGCTGATATATTCCAAAAAAGTATTTCAGCTTTGCTAAAAATGTTTAGAAAAAGAAATACTTACATTAAAAACTCACTTTGTAATTATATCTGGATCAAATAGAATTGCATAACTCCAAAAGTAAGGTTAAAACATAAAATATTATTTTATTTGCTTGAAAAGTCAAGAAGAATGAAATGCCACTCCCTACCATATCTGTTACTCCCCTCATCTTCAGTGAAAGAATTAAGGAAGTCTCCCAGAGGCATCAGTTCACCTTATTCTCAAGGAACAGTTTCAGAGGAAGACAGAATCTTGCTGACAATCCTCCAGAGGAGCCTTTTCTTCCCTTTCACTTCCTCCTTCTTTCATTCTGAAAGGCAAACACCTACTACAGGAGAAATAAAGCAGCCAGCATGTAAACAGAGATCATGACTGACCTGTCAGAGAACAAATCCAAGAGTGACCTGCAAATAATTATGGCCACGAGAACCCTCCAGGTACAACCCCTACAGACTCTCCTGCTGTAATTTGCAAACTGCTGTATTTCTACCCACATAAAGCTTAAAACAACAGCAAAGGAATGGCCTGTGTATTTGCTTACATAGAGCTTACATACAGAACAGAGACAAGATTATCTTGCAACTCACTATCTTGCTTGATGGAAAGCCAAACTGGCTGCTTTTCCACCTCAGCAGAGAAACTTGAAATCTGCAGGTTCCCAGAATCCCAGTGGCATCTGTTAGGTCACCAGAAGACAACAAATTTGTCACCTTGATTATTATGTACTTTTTCACATACCATTGAATATGAAAACTGATCTCAGGTGTCTTCTGTGAGGAAAGGCTGGCATTGTTCAGCCTGGAGAAGAGAAGGCTTTGGGGTGACCTCACTGTGGCCTTGCAGTGCCTGAAGGGAGCCCACAGGGAAGGTGGAGAGAGACTATTTCCAAGGGCTGGAGTGACAGGACAAGGGGAATGGCTTCACACTGACAGAGAGCAGGGTTAGATTGGATATTGGGAAGAAATCCTTCCCTGTGAGGGTGGGCAGGCCCTGGCACAGGTTGGGCAGAGAAGCTGTGGCTGCCCCATCCCTGGGAGTGTCCAAGGCCAGGTTGGATGGGGCTCTGAGTGACCTGGGCTGGTGGAAGGTGTCCCTGCCCATGGCAGGGGGGTGGGATGAGATGATCCTTAAGGTCCCTTCCATCCCAGGCCTTTTTATGTTTCTAATGCCACAAGGTAGGTAGATGTTTCTCAGCTGGGGTGCCTTCTGCAGCAACAGAGCCAAAACACGCTGCACAGATGAGCCACATCTGTGTCTAACCATGAAACAACCACGTCAGTGGGCAGAAGGAAATACTTCATCAGCACAAAGAAGGAAAGAGAAACCCCTTTGAACACCTTTCTTCTTGCCAGGCAGTGAGATGTGGAGAGCCACTGCCGAGTGTCACTGACAGTCACAAACTTGTGATGGATCATACTCTGGGAACTATTTCCCAAGGATTTAGTGAAAATTATCCACAAACTTAGACAATATTAAAGTCAGAAACCTTTCCCCTTTCAATCTGAACAATCATAAGGTGTAGGATTTATTACAATAAACACCTCAATTTCTTAAGCTGTGTTTGATAAATATCTTGACTTTAAACATAAAGCATTTCTTAGATCTATTTATCACTTAGAAGACTAATTGAAAAGTCTGTGGGGTTTTTTTATTTATTTTCCACTATTCCAATTCCACAAACATCTTGTCAAGTCTGGAATGAGCAAAGGAATTATTTCACAAATAGGAAGTGTGACTCAACAGTTTACAAAATCATGACATTGCAAATTTATGTGGGTTAAATAAATAATTAAATTCATGTTAATTTACAGAACTACTTGTGTGTATATATAGTGTATTCTTGCTAACAACAAAAAAAATAGGTTATTTTGTGAAAAGATCATTCTTATTTTAAGCTTTCTGAATTTTCATTAAACAATGAGAGTCAATCTCTCCTTTAGGGAGGAAAACCCTTTAAAAGTATGCCTACAAAATACGATTAAATCACGTAATTCAAATTTGCTCACTTGGTGATTTAAACTATGATTGAAATCCTTATAAATTATTTTGGTGTGAATTAAACTACTATAAATTACTCACAACAAACCATCCTCCAGCCCTTTATTGCTGGTATCCTGATGATGGCCACCTCTGTGAGTATTACATTTCAAAGCTTTTCCCTGGCCATTTCCCAGGTTTTCCTTACCCATTTCCATTTCCTTCAGCCATGCCACTCCATGGAAGTATGTATTCTGAACAACAGAAAAAACCCATTCCCAAAGAACTACAGGTTCTTTTTCTTCTTTATAATCACTCCCTTTGTGCCTCCACCCTCTCTGAGGTTGAGGTTGTCCTGTCCTAGGATCAGCATTTCTTTTTCACTGGCATGTAAATATTAACATAATCTGCCTCTCTCTGTACTCCCACAGCTGCCTTATTGACAATTTGATGCCAGGCTCCATCTTCCCTACCTGTGATTATGTCCCAGGGCTCCAGCTGGCAGAGAACAGGCTGAGCACAATCACTACCATATTTTTTCCATTTACCACTTGCTCCTTAAAATTTATTCTTCAAGATTTTAAGCTGAGTTTTCTCGCAGCCCCTATGAAAGACTTCAGCAAAGGCTTTCTCCGCCTCCAGCTGACTGTACTGGGAATGCTGTGGGTATGGAGTTCATTGATTCTTCCTCTTGTTTTTCCATCTGTGGAACACATCTTTCTCATTTGCACAAAATAATTTCTCTCTTGCAATGGCTAATTCTCCTGGTCAACACTTATGTCAACGAAGCAGCAGTTGGGTACAAGTTCTGCAGAACAGTTAATTGACAGAGGCACTTAAAAAAGACTGGGAATAAATCAGAAAACAATTCCACATGCAGAACTGTTTTCCCACCGTATCATTTCAGACAGAAAAGTTTTAAGTTTGTTCGGGGGCACCAAAGCATAAAAAAAGACTTGTTTCTTTGACTTTGAATAACTGTGAAAAACACAACCACTCAGCTTTGATTATTTAAAAATCAGAGGCAGTTTTTAATGAATATTCAGGCCAGGATTTAAGCATACAGAGACAAGTGTCAGTTCAGGTTCAGCAAACCTTTGTATCCCAAGCTAAAAATAGATGTGTCCCATTCTCTTGATTGAGTCAGCACTTTCAAATTACTTGACTTATCTGCATGAAAGTCTCATGAAAGTTTGTTTCTTTCTTACCTTTTGATAAGTCCAAATTTAAACTTTTTTTTTTCCATGTGCTCTGAGTTTCCTTTCATCACAACAGCCACCATTCCTCATTTATAGACCAGTTTGGAACATGTCAGGTGCTGATGTTTGGGAATTGTAGAATGGTTTGGGTTGGAAGGGACCTTCAAAGATCATCTAGTCCTGCTAGGGACAGTGACACCTTCCTCTACTATCCCAGGTCACTCAGAGCCCCATCCAGCATCCAGCCTGGCCTTGGACACTCCCAGGGATGGGGCAGCCACAGCTTCTCTGCCCAACCTGTGCCAGGGCCTTACCACCCTCGTGATAAAAAAATTTATTCCTTATCCAGTCTTAACCTACGCACTTTCAGTTTAAAACCCTTGTCCCTTGTCCTATAACTGCAGGGACTGGTCAAATCTTTCTTAAAAGTCTCCTTTATATATTGAAAGACCACAATAAGGTGTCCTTGAGCATTCCTTCCCAGTTCTGAATGGGGCACGGCACAGGGTAGGGCCCACACTCCAGGGCAGGGGGACAGAGGGTTCTGGACAGGCTGGATTGATGGGCTGAGGCCAATGGGATGAGGTTCAACAGTGCCAAGTGCCAGATCCTTCCCTTGGGTCACAACAGCCCCCGCAGCTCCAGAGGGGGCAGAGGGGCTGGAAAGTGCCCAGTGGGAAAGGCCCTGGGGGTGCTGTGACAGCGGCTGGACACGAGCCCAGGGGTGCCCAGGTGGGCAAGGAGGCCAATGGCACCTGGGCTGGAGCAGCAATGGTGTGGCCAGCAGGACCAGGGCAGGGACTGTCCCCTGTGCTGGCCCTGGGGAGGCCACCCCTCAAACCCTGTGTCCAGGGCTGGGCCCCTCAATACATGAAGGACACGGAGGGGCTGGAGCGTGTCCAGGGGAGGGGACGGGGCTGGGGAAGGGGCTGGAGGGTAACTCGTGTGAGGAGCAGCTGAGGGAGCTGGGGGGGCTCAGCCTGCAGAAAAGGAGGCTCGGTGGGGACCTCCTCACTCTCTTACACTGTGTAAAATGAGGTTGTAGCCAGGTGGAGATTGGGCTCTGCTCCCACACAAGAGACAGGATGAGAGGAGATGGCTGCAAGCTTGGCCAGGGGAGGTTCAGGTTGGAAATCAGGAAGAATTTCTTCACTGAAAGGGTGATCAGACATTCGAACAAGCTGCCCAGAGGTGGTGCCGTCCCCACCTCTGGAGGTGTTTAAGGAAAGACTGGACGTGGCACTCAGTGCCGTGGTCTGGTTGACGAGGTGCTGATGGGTCACAGGTGGGACTTGCTGATCTCGGAGGTCTTTTCCAACCTGATTCCGTGACTCTGTGACAGTCCGGGGGCGAGCAGGGACGAGGCACCGGGCGCGGATGGGATACACCGGGAGCCGCGGGAAGCGGCGGCACAGCTGGACCAGCTCCCCATCCCTTAGCCCGGAGCGGGCCATCCCGGCCCGGCTGGATGCCATCCCGACCAGGATGGATACCGGATACCATCCCGGTCCGGATGGATGCCATCCCGACCAGGATGGATACCGCATACCATCCCGTCCCGGCTGGATGCCATCCCGGGCATGCTGGCCCGCGGTCCCCGATGAAGAAGGACCGGCCGGCCATGCGGCGCTGCCCGCAGCATCCCTGCTCCGCCTCCTCCTTCCCGGCCCGGCCCCTCGGAAGCGTGTGGGTGATACTGAGGGAGGATGGAGCCGGTCCCGGCGCCGCCTCCTGTGTCCTGGAGCCGGGATGGGCCGGGCGGGAGGAGGCAGCAGCTGGTGGGGACGTGGAGAGGAGCGGGAGTGTGCCTGGAGCATCCTTGTGTCCCGGCAGGGGATGGGAGCGTGAGTGACAGTGAAGGGGCTCTCCAGCGGGATGGGCTGGGGCAGCCAAGCCCTGTGGGAGCCCTGAGGGGCAGCTTCTCCTCCAGGCTGTGACCGGGACATGGCCCTTCTCCCAGCCACTGGGATGGAGAAGGCTTCCCGAGGCGCAAGGATGCTGCGGTGCATCATCGGGCGCTCCTGGGAGGGAATCCCTACATCTGCATTGGGTGTGGGCAGAGCTTCATCCGCAGCTCCACCTGACCCTCCACCAGTGCATCCACACCGGGGAGAGGCCGCAGGTGTGTCCCGAGTGCTCCCACCTGGTCCAGCCCCGGCGCGTCCACAGGGGCGAGCAGCCGGGGCATCCGGTTGGCTCAGCACCATCGCACCCGCGCCGGGGACAAGCCCTACAAGCGCACCGAGTGTGGGACCGGCTTCAGTGACAACCCTGCTGTCACCCACCATCGCCGTGCCTGCACTGGGGAGAAACCTTTCAGGGGCTCCCACTGCGGCAAGAGCTCCACTCGCCACTTCCACTTACTGTCCCACCGGGGGCAGGTGTGGCAGGTGGCATCCCGAGGTGTGCTCTGATCCAGGGTGCAGCCCCTGGTCCAGGCCAGAGGTACAAGGGTCTGGACAAGGGTGTCACTACACCAGGTCCCCCGGATTACAGGCAGATAGACAGGGATGCCTTTGGCCCGCATTGCCCTCTTCAGTCACCTCCTCCAACACACCCTAGGCATGGACAGGAAGTGTGCAGTGGTTGCACTGGGTAGCTCTGCATCCCAAGGCCCTGTCATCCTCTTTCCCTGGTGCTGGAATCAGATGCCATGTGCCACATGACCAAAGTGTAGATGTTCTGTCACACCTCGTGAGATCTGTCTGGGTGACTGCTCCCTCACAGCAGTCCTCAGAGCATTTATTTTCCTTTCTACGTGCTTTGTGAAGTGCTGTGTGTACTTAGCAGTGCTCTAGAAATTAAAAGGATTGACGTGCATTTATTTCGGGGGTCTTTATCAAACTATGCCAAATACCAGTGGCCTTAGGGTTCACAGCTGTTCACCAGCAGCTAGGACTGAATTGCTCACCAGTGTAAGCACGTTACTGGAGTTCCTTTCTGCAGCCACTGTTAGTTTTTCCTGTTCAGTGCCACTTGGCTGAAATAATTAATTTCCCTTGGCTTGTCTGCCCTTTACTGTTTGTGGTCATGGAGCTTGAAAGGAGAATCTGGGTACCAACCCTTCTTTTGCTGTTGCAGAAGTTACAGAGTATGTTTGTCTTCTTCCAGGGATTTAATCACTTTGGGGGCACTGAGAAGCCAAATTCAGGAGGTATTGGGAATGTGAAAAAAGACAGGAACCAGAAGGTTCCATTTCACAGCAGGCAGCTCACTGGCTTCTCTGCCAGCCATCTCTTCCCCCAGGGTCAAAGTGGGAGGCTACTGGAAAATGCAAATTAGCTGGTGTAATTTCAGCAGACCATCCCTAGCACGCTCCATCCCAGACCTGTGGTCACCAGCTGGTGCCCAGATGTTCCTACCAGCTGCAGGAGCTCTGTAGAATACTGTAAATTCCTTCTGTGCTCAGACACTGCAGTGGGACTGTGGCACTTCAGAAATACCTAAGGTAGATAAATGGATGAATGACATCTCTGAAATAAAATCTGTCACCCTGGTGTTCTTTGTTATCCTGTCTCTCTCCCTTCTTTCTTTCCCTCTCTTTTGTCTTTCCCTTCCTTCCTCTCCCTTCCTTTCCCTCTGTCTCCCCAGAGTGACCTCCTGAGCATCAATTTCTTGGCCCAAGATATTCTTAGAGCTGGTCTTAAACTTTTTAATATTTCTGCAAGAACCTGAAAAGCCAGAGGAGGGCACTCCTTGCTCACCATTCCTTTATGAGAGAAAGTGGTTTGTCTTTTTTTGCTCTGCAGTGACACACCATCCTAGTGGCAGATGAACCTGGTTCTAGCAGAGCTACAGCTGTTCTGAGATTATTTTCCCAGCTCTTCCACTGGAGTTAAATGGGATCCAGTAACCCTGCTGAAAAAAATGTAACAGTGATGACTGAAATACAGGTTTTACTCTCAAATTCCTCATTGTTTGTGACTGGGAGAACAGATTTATTTTGATCTTGGACAAGAGATGTGTTTTGTGTGTTTAATAAATTTTAAAAAGTATTTTATGTGTAATCTCTAATGCCTTTTTTTTTTCTTTTTGAGATGCATCAAGCAAACAAAAGCAAACAAAAGTGTCCCTGGATGCACAGCAAACTGTTCCTTCTGGCTGTGTTTTCCCTTTACCCCCAAAACATTGGTCTGAATAGCCAGAGACACAACAGGAGGAGCCCCCATCTCTGGAAAAAAAGGGAAATACTTGAAAATACAGGAAATTTCAGGGGACAGAGCAAAGGGAGGCCAGAAGAGGCATTGCTGGAGTAGTTTGCTTTGCTGCTTACACCCTTGTGTGCCAGACTCTGAAAGGCCTTTAGCCTTTCCCTGCCAAACTTGATGAAAGCACCTGTTGATTAAAGCAGGGCATAGCAGGTCCAAACATCCTCATGGATGCACAGAGTGCAAAGATTTGCAAACTCCTGTTTCCAAGAGACTTGTCCAAACAGCCTTATAGACAGATTGTTCAAATTAACTCTGCCACCACAGCAAACCCTGCGGTGGACTTAGTTGGACTTACTATTTCCTGCTTTCCAGAGCTCTTCCAATTGCTCTGCTGCTGGTCATGTGTTGCTTTTTTGCCTGTCTTCCCTCAAGCTGACCTTCCCCACAACCTGCTGAACTCTGCCTAGCCATGGTCCAGGTGTTTGAGCCTTCCCATCTTCAAGCACAGACCCACAGAGGAGGCTTCTCTGTGTCAGTCCCTGTTCTGTCAGTGTTTGCCCTCACAAAAGGGCAGCCTCGCCTTGCTTACCCCACATCACCTTAAAGCACATAGAACTCTGCCTGTACAGATGGCAGAGCTTTGGACAGGCCTAAGTTACGCCCTTTGATTTTCCTTTCCCAGCCTTAGCAGATCTCTTCTAGTACAGGGACTGGGAAGTTTCTTCCCACAGCTCTGCATGTGGCTGTTGTGCTTAAGAAGATGCCTCTTTGCTGGTCAACTGCTTTCTTTACTTGCCTGATTCCTTTAACAGCTGACCTTTGATTTCTCTCTGTGCCTTCAGGCAGGCAGAAATACCAAGCAAAACAGGAAAACCAGTTTACAAACAGTGTGCATTAGAGAGATTGTAGGATTGCATTGGACATATGATCAAACCTTTATGTGAACCAAGGGTCAAAAAGGAACCACAAGATGCTTTGCTGAAAAACAAAAAAAAAGGTATTTGAACAATTATCACAAGAAAGGAAGCAGAAACGGGAATGTAGAGGGCAGGGGGTGGAACAGAACAATTTCTCTTGTGCTAGAGAGAGAATTAAAATCACTGAACACAAGTCCTAATATTCTTAGAGAGGTGAAAGAAGATGGAAAAATACGCTGGTATTTGTTCTGAACCCTTAAATCTAAGGAATCACCTGGCATGGTCAGCATGGATGTTATGTGTCAGGCCTGTTCTGAGCACAGGGGTTGGTGTGAAAGCATTCTGGGTTTGCCTTAGGGCAGCCTCATCCTGCCCTAGGCTTCAGGCACTTGCTTTCCTTTGGCAAATGTAGGATGTGGCTGCTAAAGTTAATGTGACTGTGGGTTTCACCTGCTTCTTCCACCTCATTGTGTACCGAGCCACAAATTCATGTGGAGAAAAAGTGAATTCCTCTCTTAGGAAGTTTAACCTGAGAAGATCCTGAAATTCCCCAGGCTCTGAGTCTCTTGATGATTCACCCTCTTTGCCATCAGTGCTCAAGACAGCCATCTCCCAGTAGGAGCATTCCTAGGCAGAGAAGCAGTGAAGTGCCAAGTCAGAAGCAGGAGGGGGAGAAAAAGGAAATGACTAGTATTTAAAAACACTCATCCCAGGAGGCATGAACTGAAGAGAGATGCCAGAAGAAACCCAGATATGGCTTGGAATACAAGAGAGAATGAATAATTACAGATGCTTCCCTCCATGCCTGGGAGTATGTGAAAATGATGTCACTCCTGCTGTGATCATGTGCTGGTGCATCACGGCCATGGCATTGCTTGTCCAGAGCACAGAAGGAGTTTTTCTGGAATACATCCACAAATTGTTACTTTGTACCACGGAGCTGTTGGATTCACATCTGTGAAGAAGGCTCTTCTATTCGCACTCTTAGTGATAGCGCAGCCCCCAGCACTTGAAAATCATGGTAGCTTTGTCCCTAATCCAGAGAATAAAGAAATCCATCAGCTGAACAGTGCACACAGCCACTAACTTTTGTTCCAAAAGCATCACATGAAGAAATACTAAAGCAAAGTTTGCGTGAAGATGTTTTGTGCTGGCATTTACGCACAGTGAGGTTTGCTCTCTTATCCCTCGTGAAGGTGGGTGAAGGGTTCCTGCCTCCTCATTCACAAGGTTCCTTCAGCCAGATGAAAAGTTCCTTTTCCCTGTATTGAACAGGTATCTCCGAGGCTGGGCTTTCATGACATCCCGCAGTGGCAAACAACCCTCGCTGACTTGTGACAGCAGATCACATTGGATGGCTAAAGCTCTTGCCACCCGCTGGGTTATTTTTAACTTGGATTGCTTCCCTGATCCAGTGCTCAGCACAGCTCCACGAACAGCAGGGCTGGCACAAGGCAGGGAAAATTTCAGTCTGGGGTGGGTGGTAACAAACATCCACAGAACTCAGGGGATCCTTTAGTTGGTGTTGCCACCGTGCCATCAGACAGCAGACGGGGGGGAGCAGCAGTGAGTTAAGAGAAAGCAGAACAAGGGCATTAAACAGAAATGTACCTTTTTTTTTGCACACGAGGAATATTTCCAGAGGAGATCCAGCTTTTGCATCTTTTCTTTTCCAAATGTATGTCACGCAGGGGGAATCAGTGCTCATCTCTCAAGTGCCTTCGAGGGGTGCAGCTGCCAGGTTTGTACTGCTCTGCTCTGGCTCCACCTGCTTTTCTTTCAAAAGCAGCACAAGTGTCCCTTGTCCCCTCTTCTGTGTGCCCTAGTGGGCACTCACCTCTGTGCTCTGCTCGCTCTGTGTGCAAGTGCAGCCGGATGCAGATTGGAAAGTTTCAGTGGCTGAAGAGTAACAGTTCCCCAGCCTACCCTTGGTTATATTTAGCTGGATCAGTTCCTGATCCAATCCGCTGCACAGACACACAAGCAGCTGTGCCATTGTGACAGGAGGGAAATGAGGGAAGTGGAGGAGAGGCTTAGACAGGTTCAATCATCACTGGTACCAAATGGGAAACCACAATCATGAGTGATTGCTTTAAATGCCTGGCAGCAGTTGTTTAAAACTTCTCTGCACTTACCTCTCTTGCTTCTTATGCAAGAAACACAGCCTAGGCAGTCTGTGCCACAGAAAGAAAATGGTGTTGTGTCTGGTTTATCTGCACCTTTCTGCATATATCGGAGAAGCTGAACTCAAGGAGCCTGAACAAGTCTGCTGGCAGGAGAATCAGTGAGGGTTCCTCACAGCGTGTCTACCTGTTGTAGTTTTGCCAGCCTGTACACTTACACATCAAGTCCTGAAGAGACCAAAGCTTGCCAGGACACCAGCCAGAAGCAGTTATCCAGAAGTGTGCAAAATGTGATTAGAAAATGCTCTAGAGATGATCTGCTGGCATTTTAAAGCAATGTGTGGCTTGCTTTGAAATGCTAAGTATTGTGGCACAAGAACCAAGGGGCACCTCCTCTGCTCTGCTGAAGAGTGGTGTTTTCATGTTTGTACCTTGAGATTCAGGGTAGCCCTGACTGCCTCAACCTCTCTTCCTGCTGTTTCCATCCCTCTAGTACACACTTGCAGATTGGGTAAACCAAGAAAAGTCAAAACCAAGTTGTGGCAGATTGTCTTTGTCTCATGGGCTGCTGCCCTGGCATGAAAGTTTGTTTTCTTGGGACAAATGGTTTGATTTAACATGGATAGACTTTGTTTTTCATTGTCTTCTTCCCTGAGCCTTTTGCTGCTGGGATGCTCCATCCTACTTTCTTTTGTCCATCCCCATGGTGTGTTCCACAGGCACCACAGGGGAAGGGATGGGAAGTCAGGACTGATTTCCTCCTGTGCTTTTGGGGACTGTTGCCCTGGACTTGTCTTGCCTTCTGTGGGAAGAGCATCTTCTCTTTGTGTTCAGAGTGCAATTAAAGCCAGCCTGGTGTATCCTCCAGCTCACAGAAGTAGGGGCTTTATTATGAACAGGGAGGTCCCGTGTCTAGACGTATGTCCCTTGCAGCCTCCTGCCCCAGACCAAGAGCAGGCAGCAGAGATTTCAGATTCTGGGTATGCCTCAATCCAAAGAAGAAACTGAAATGACTGAAAGATGCTACTTAGTGATACACATCAAAAGACATTAAAAATAAAGAGCTTAAATTCCAGTTAGTCACCTCCTGCTGACACATTATATAGTGGTCAAATATCGTGCCTGAGACACATGCTA
The DNA here is from genome assembly GCA_013396755.1 of Sclerurus mexicanus. Taxonomy (NCBI): domain Eukaryota; kingdom Metazoa; phylum Chordata; class Aves; order Passeriformes; family Furnariidae; genus Sclerurus; species Sclerurus mexicanus. The sequence continues at coordinate 12,971 of VWZF01004334.1, forward strand.
AATACTGACCACTACCAAAAGACAGGTAGTAATTTTGATACGTAATTTAAAGATGGAAAGTGTAATTAACAATCTACAGATTTATTCAGAAACAGAAAATCTGTTTGGTCAACTAAAATTAGTTACTGAGGTATATGACATGCTCCTTCTATAGGCTGCCTGAACAACTGTAGTCAAAGAATGATGAAGTCATTACATGAAGGCTTTGTTCCATCCAAAGGCAGAAGTGCCGAAAAAATTTATAAAATCATACAATGGTTTGGGTTGGAAGGGACATTAAAGATCATCAGGGACACCTTCCACTAGCCAAGGTCACTCAGAGNTAGAGTGGAGTGGAAGGCAAGACCGTGAGAAGATTATGAGGAATACTGGCATGAAATGCAGCCTTGGGAGAGTGGTCTGACCTCACTCACAGGAGCAGCTGAGAGTGCAGGAATGCTACTCAGTGCCTGGGGACTCGCTGCTGTGAGGCTGTTTGGGCACAACCAAAAGGGAAATGTCATGTTAAAGGATCAGTCACAGATACTTTGTGGAAACCAAAGCCAGAAAACTGGCAACTGTTTGGGGGCTGGACTGACTGCAGGCACCAGTGCCAAAGGCATCCAAGCTGACTGCCTGTTCTTTAGGCAATTTATTATGGATTTGGCAGGCATAAAATGGGTTTAAAAGGGAGAACATGAAACCTGTTTTTGTTTTAAATGTTGGTGTTTCTGAAGGTGAACTCAATGGCGCAATAGCTCTGAGAGCAAGCCAGTGCTTACCTAACCCCAACCAATCCTTCCTACTGCCAAGCAAAAGCACATTAACATCCATTTCCCCCCCCCCCTTTTCAGCAGGAAACTACTTAAAACAGAGCAGCTAAACCTGCCTTTGAGTGCCTGTCATGGGGAGGGCATTCAGCTGTGGCAGGGGTATGTGAGCAAAGGGATGAAACTTGAAAGGGGAACGTCTTAAACAGCAAAATTTGGAACTTGGAGCCACAGCCCATCACACATACTGGAAACAAAGAGGGTAAAATGGCCAGGCTGACTGGCTGACAAAGGTAAACCAACCCAGAAGTACTTTTGGGCCAGAGGAAAGAAAGTGAGTGTGTTCTTTTCCCTCTGTGGAGGTCTAGAAATGTTTAGGTGCTGTTAAAGCCACTGGTTTGTTGACCTGCAGGAGAGGGCAGGCATGCTGAATCCAGCATGTTCTCCCAGTCAATGCACCCAGTCTAATAAATCTCCATTTTGTTTTAACCCTTGATTTATCTATCAGTTTAAAATAAAATTTGAAAATTCTTAAGTCAATTTGAACAGAATCTTGACTAGCAGTCACACCTAAAACATACATCATTGGCCAAAGGCTGTATCTGTTCTTCCAGAAAAAGAGAAAATTGGCTGGTGCCAGAAATACCGTGTTTTTTGTGATCTCAGAATTCCATTCAGGAATGACAAGCAGTAAAAAACCCCAAAAACAAGCCCAAAAAATTAAACAGAAAGGGAAGAAAACTTCCTAGAAGCTTATTAGGAAAAAAATTAATTTAAATGGGATCCAATGTGAACTCTCTATAATAATATATTCTGAGCTGAAAAACTGAGACTCCATTCCTCTCCCAATACTTTCTCTTCTGGGATTATTGAGTAGTTAACATTCACTCATAAATCATGTACAAGATGTAGATAAAGCAGTGCTACCTAAATCAACCAATAAATAAATAGGGAAAAAATGCCTTTGCATATAAACTTCCATTTCAGCTGTAAATCGCACCTTTTCCTTTGCAAACAAACAGCATGTAGGCTTTTTCTGAAAGCAAGAAACACTTCAGAACAAATATTTTAAAACCATTGTCATTATAAAGTTGATAGTACAAGGAGTGAAACTTCAGCTTTGTGTCATCATCATCATTATTATTGTTGTTGTTAACAACACCTGATCTAAACAGTTTTTATCAAACCTAGAGGTCAGAGTTTAAATACTGATGATCCATTTCATGTGCAAGTGTGTTATCCCACGATAATATACGTATTTCATGGTTTGACTGCATTGGGTCCAGTCAACTGAGAAAAATACACAAGAAACTACTGTGAATTATCTATGTCATTAAGACACAAAATTAAAAACAAAGTGTTCTTTCCCCTGCCCTGCAGCATAAACCAAAAATATTGCACATGATACTACTGCAAAATCAGCCACCATAAAACTCAGTTCAGAATGCTCCTTCCTCTTTCAGAGAATGGATTATTACATGGTTTTCTAATTATATACTTATACATTTATGTTTATAGCAACATGCATTATAATAAATACATGCATTTCCATTGAGGCACTTATTTCTCACTGAATATCTTCTTTAAGAAATTTTAAAAGCCTTTCAACCTTTCCAATTATTACACTTGCAGGCTTTCTACAAAAGCAACAAGAAATGCAACAAAAGGTGTAACCACAAGGACATGTTTTGCCTGGAAAAGCTACACAGCCCTGGATGAGGAACCTGTCAAAGGAACCTACCTCCTGCAGAGTCATTTGAAGTTGCACAACTCTAGTTCAGATTAAATACCAATGACCTGATTCATTCTTACAATGAATTTCACTGTAAATAATTGTAAAAAGCACATTTAATACCATGACTCAGTAGGCAAAATATCTTCTGCTCCTCCCAGCCAGCTTGTTGTGACCCATGCCCACCTCCACCAAGGGCTCCTGCCACTCACTTTCCCTAAAGATTAATGTTTGAACTGGCAAAGGGACCAAAAGAGGATTTGTCATCATGTACCTCCAACAAGGAAAGCACTCACAATTATATTATGTTTTAAAGGAGCAGCCCCCCCGCATAACAGGAGTCATCAAATCATCATCAAATACACCACAAACTTTCAATCTACAAGCCATTAGTTTTTTGGGGGGAGAGCATCAAAACAAGTACTGAGGGATCTATGAGAGTGCACAAAGAAAAGCAAAGATTTATCAGCAGGCCTACATGTACAGCAGTTGACTGGAAATGTTCAGGGGGTCTGGAACTAAAAAAACCCCCACATTACAACCACTTTTATAGCTCTGAGGTCAAAAATCAAGAAAAATAAGATGACAGACCACATTCTTACCAAATCTTTAACTTCTGGGAATCCCAAGTGGTCAGCATTACATAAACTTTTATTAAAAATGAATGCCATTCCATGAATAACTTGCATGGATTATGTAAAATATTTATTAAAGGTGAATGCCATTCCATGAATAGCCTGGATGCTGCTTACTTTGAGGAACAAGTGTGTTCATCTACTGTAAAGGGAGTTCTGTACCCAATTAAATTACCTTTATGCCTCAGTCTATCACCCTTTTCAAAAGTAAAGTTTATAGACACATTTTATAAAATGTATAGTTTAAAATACAGCTTTCATAAGAACACATTTAAAAAAGGACTCTGAATGCAGATCATTAGCTGTCCTTAACAAATGCTTGACCGGAGGGAAAAGCAACTACAAGAGAAAGAATAAAATTTTTGTGATGAAGAACCTCTAAACCTGGCCTAGGGCTGGAAGACATCCACACAGGGACATGAATTGTTGTTCAGGTCTATGTCCCACCAAGTTAAACCACTTCCCACATTGCTCCTTGTGTGATCCTACGTTGATGGAATAAGCAAGAAGCAAGAACAAGCAGGAAGACAGAGAAAGGAACACCAAACTCCTGATACATAATGCAGGAGCAATAGCACAGCACCCCTACACACTTATTTTGAAACGCAGCAGCTGCACGTGCTATCCTGGTGCAGAAAGGGGCTGCAGAGAAAATTCAGACAACTGACAAAAGTCATGCTCAGCTCTTCCAGACAGAGGTCTTTACATCAGGGGACCATCCCTAAAGCCAGGTGCCATCTTCAAGTGTTTCTTGGTTATACTGAAGAGTTAGAGATGCAGCTTTTAAAAGCTGGATCATCGGATGTAAGAAAAAAATTGTTTATTTCACCACTTTCCATGCACAGCCTCTTCTCTGTCAAGCTCCTCTGCACAGGATTTTGGGATCTGCAACAGTACAAACACACACACACATATAAAACCTATAATAGCATATCTTGATATCCTATAATATCTAATATAATAATATGATATTGGATAGTGTATCCAGTGAATTAAGCTGCCTTTTATATACAGTTAGTAAAATTACAGCTATGCATACACAAATTCCTTTTCCCTCTAACTGAGCAAACAAGCTTTCTAAAGAAACCACATCATCTGTGTTTCCTGACTGTGTTGTTTCAGATTCTGACTTGCTCACCTTTTTCCCCTCTGGGCTTCTGTCTTCTTTGGTCTTACTACTTCATTGTTTCTATTCCACACATGCCTTCCAGAAGACAAACTGCAAAATCACAGAGGCGAAACTGCTGAATTTTTGAAACCACAGCTCTCAGAGAAAGATGTATTATCAGCCCATCTTCATCCTGAGAGAAGATTAACTCTGTATTAAAAACCAAAATAACTTTAAAATATTATAACTAATAACAAACTGAGAATAAGTCATTAATCAAAATAGGAAAAGCCCCTTATTCAAATATTGAAGAAGCATTTTTACGGCATGATTCACCTACTCCTAAGGTAGACACTAAAATAGGTCAGATGAATCACTACCTAAGAGTGTCCATTTCTCCCTAGAAGTTTCAAAATCACAAACTCTATTTGATTTTATTAAAATATGTATTTTCAGATTTGGGGATTAATTTCATTACGTACTTTTGACAGGCTCATGGAGTGTTTTTTACCTCTAGTTTCTTGAAGGAATAAGGCTTTTTTATCCCCATTAGTCACACATGAACCAACTGGCTCATTTCAATCAAATTTAACAACCATGTTGAATAATCAGAGATGAGTAGGCTCCTATAGGCAGGGATCAATGCTCCTATAGGCAGGGATCAGTGGCCAGGTACAGCAGAGAGCTCTCAGTGGCATCCCCATGGGAGAATCAGCAGTGAGAGACTGCCCTTATCCATGTTGTTTGGCAGTTTATGTAATATCTTGTCCAGGCAGCAGGTCTAAATACTTGGTTTAGGGTCATTGAATCTGTTGGGACCATGGGAAGGACATAAGGATGATTCAGGTGGAAAGGGGGTTTGGGAAGAGGGCAAAATAAACAACTGCAGAATGTGTCAATTTTATAATAAAGTATTAATTGAAATATTGGTAGTAATGAGCTCTCCATATACTGTTTGGGTCTTCAGACTGTAAGGACTTGTTTCTGTAACACTGCACGTGACCAGGACTTCCACTGCTGTCCACTGAAGCTGCTGATATAAGGGCTGTCAAGAGCCAAATGTGGGGCTGGTTAAATCCAACTCAGTCTGGAAGCTGGTGCTCCTAAAATGGAGAGGACTTACACCTCTTTTTTTGGTAGCCCTTCCTCTCTAGGAGATCCTGAAATGCTCACACTCCTTAAACGATGGGGACCTCTGCCTCCTAAGAGAATCTCCAAAACAGATTATCTGAAATTAAGTACCTTCTCCTATGAGGACAGGCTGAGAGAGTTGGGGTTGTTCAGCCTGAAGAAGAGAAAGCTCTAGGGAGACTTTATGTGGCCTTTCAGTATTAGAGGGGTCTTATATGAAAGATAGGGGCCTGGAGTGACAAGATAAGGTGGAATGGCTTCAAACTGCCAGAGAGCAGGATTAGATTAGATATTAGGAAGAAATGCCTCCCTGTGAGGGTGAGGAGGCTCTGGCACAGGTTGGGCAGAGAAGCTGTGGCTGCCCCATCCCTGAAGTGTCCAAGGCCAGGTTGGATGGGGCTCTGAGCAACCTGGGCTAGGGGAAGGTGTCCCTGCCCGCGGCAGGGGGTTGGAATGAGATGATCTGTAATGTCCCTTCCAACCCAAGCCATTCTATAATTTTATGATCTGAGAGCACTTGCGGAGAGAGCTGGTGACTTTCCTGAACCTGGGAATTCAGGACAAGCCCCATAAGGCATGGACACTGGTTTCCTGGCAGGGCTGGGAGCTGTGAGGAGTGAACTGCACATGCTGGTTCCTGTGCTTGGCAGGGCCTGGGGGCCTGGCATCCTGCTCCCAGCACCTGGCTCTGCAGGGCCGCCCGCACCCACACAGCATCCTCGCTCAGCCCCACCAGGAATCCTGGCCAACCCCACCACTGGAAGCCACCAGGAATGGGGAATGGGGTATCCGGGCTGGGGGGCACCAGCATGAGGCTGGAGGGAAGCAAGAAACCACCAATGAAACCAGGCACGGAACAGCAAACCTCGCCCAGGCAGGGAGCACGGGAGAACATCTGCAGGGATAAGAGGTTTGGAAAACAATCTCTGGGAAGAAGCGGAGAAACTGGGTTTGTTGAGTCTACAGGAGAAGGCTGGAAATAGGGCAGGACATGATAGTGCAGTTGCAGTATATGAGGAGGTTGTTACGAAGAGAGGCAGCGATTACACTGCAGGAAGGACAAAGATAAGATCTAATTAACTTAATTTCCAGGAAAGGAAAGAAGACAGGAGAAAATAAAAACGCTAGATGTTGCAAAAATGTTGTCTGAGTAAGCCAGTGTTAGAACAGATTATCTGGGAGGTAGTAAAACCCCCTGCAGCAGAAGCTTGAGAAGTTAATCAGACATCACCGTGCTCTCTCAGTAGAGGATGGACTGCTATGCTATCCCTCAGCCTTTGGAAAGCAAAAATCCATCTATCCTTTTCAAAAATAAAGTAAAAATCATCCATGCATGTCACACAGACCATTAAATGTACGGGTGATAAATAAAAAGCTTAGAATTTGGATAACAAAACTACTGTAGTTTTACAAATCCTGATTTTACTACTACATTCAAATTCAAAATATTTGGATAGAAAACTTTGATCTTTCCTCTCAAAGAAATGGCATTGCAGTTGTTGAGCAGGTAAATGTTGCCAAGACCTTTTAGTACTATTTCTGTCATATGAGTTACCTCATCACACCTCCTTCCTGCGACCAACCTTTCTCCTGTTATCTCCTGCTCCCATGTAGTGACCTGCAGAGAAACACCAGCCACTTCTGTGTTCTTTGGAGCACTTTTATTCCTGTTGAAAAGCTTGTGGGCTGGGCTGGTCTCACAGCAAGATTATACTGTCATCTCTTCACCATCTGATGTTACAGGGCCACAACATACCTCAGGCACTGGAAAAAAAACAACAATCATATGGTTCTTTCGGGATCCACTGCAGAGAATATTCCCAAGATATAGAGTATACTGTGGCATTCAGACCTTCCCAGTCCATTGGGAGGAACTGGGGCCATCAGGACATTGAATGTAACAGAGTACCGAGTGGACAGTTAGGAAGGAGGTTTTTTGAGATGTTGGATGGGTGTCTATCATCTAATCAGGTGCTGAGTTCAGTCTAGGCTTTCACCACCAAATGGTTCCACTACCAGTAACTCCATCACACAGCTGGCTGGGCAGCTTGCTGGAATTCCATGAACAATACCAGGAGTTGTTCCTCAGTCCATCTTATTGACTAGCTTATAGTGATTTGAGTGATTTAGGAAAGCCACTTGGCTCATGCTTGTGAGCTCAGGCCCAGTGCTACCTGAAAACACAGATAACCCACATCTGTTCGGACTCAGGATCAGTGATGGTGCTGAAACACAGCTCATGGGTCTGATCTGATCTATGGGGAGCCACTCAGGTGCCTCTGTGCCTTCTGGCTCCGTTAGGGCACTTTAGCCTGGGTTCTTCCCCGTGGACTTCCAGACCCAAACTGAAAAAATCCCGGTATATTCCCTCTTACAATCCCTCTGAGGATAAGATGGGCCTTCCCAGAGCCAGTTCCGGTATTTCTGAACTTCAGGGACAGCATATCCACAAACTGGATAAGCTACCTAGACACACTAAAGGCAGCTCATTACATGAGCTCGCAAAGACAATGTTGAGTGTTCAAAGTCAGGTACAGATATTATCTGTTGAGGACATCACAACTTTGCAAAATAGCCTGGGGCGTACAATTTAACTATGTTTTATGATGAATAGACCAGTAGAAAAAGGCAAGCTTACTGGTCAGGGACTCTGGAACGGGTTATAGATGGAAGACGAGAACCCATGAATTCCAGGCTGCAAGCTCTTGACCCAAGAACACTTAATTTCCAAAATCATGGCTTCCACTCTCATAAATGCTGTTTTTCATGTGTTTTAAGCATGTGGTGTTTGGGGGGGTTTATTACCCCTCTATTCCAGCTGATTATGACTCTGCCCCAGCTGAAAATATGAAGACTCATCATCTAAAAATTCATATGAAAACGAACACACTTTGAAGAGAGAGCCCAGATGGGAGGGAAACCCTTTACATGCTGTGACTGTGGAAAGGGTTTTGACGGGAATTCTGACCTGACTCAGCATCAGCTGGTTCACACCAGAGAACCCTGAGAGCTGGAGCCACGATTCTTTTCTCAGCATCAGTGAAACCACCTCAGCAAGAAATCAACCCCTGAAAGGAGTGTGATCACTGTGAGTCCTGCAAGGAAGGCATTCCAGAGATGGGATAAAGGCAAAGATACCCAGGCCACTGTTAGGAGTCTTGCAGGGAATATGAGGCACAACCCCAGACACTGGAGAAAACACTCTGACAGTGCTCCAGTGAAGAGGGGTAACAGGGCTTGGATCCGAGTACCCTTCAGAGATGACGGGCGTGGGGAGATTATGTGGGGTTTTTGAAAATAACTAACAAGGAGGTCCAGGGAATATAACATCAAACATTTAGATCTCATATCCACCGACTTAGAGCTGTGACAAGCTAACCTTTAAGCAACTCTTTGGTCTTTGTTTCTTTACTGTCTGAGATTTTTTGAGAGCTGCAAATCAACTGTCCCAGGAGGTGTGGAAATTTCAGAAGAGAAAGAGTCTCTCTGTGACAAAAGCACATTGAGCACAGGACAAGGATGTGGTCCCTACCTCAGCCAGTGTACAATCTGAGCCTCCAATGTAATGCAGCAAGGTTTTTTCCTAAGGTAGAAAACCCCCTCTTTTTATAGGGTCATTCTGCTTTTATGTTTGATTTGCAGTATTATTCTTGTACCATTCTTAACTAAATGCAAAGAAAACTATAAATATCACACAGCATGAATCACAAAAAAGGCCCTTTCTGTGTTAAGGACAAAAGCCTTTGTGCTTTTGCTGATATGAAACAATGCTGCTTCAGTCTGCCCTCCCAACAAAGGCACCAGAGCTCCAAACAATACTTCCCCAGGCAACGTGCATGGGTGTTTTTCTCTGCAAGCTCACATGCATCTTTACAAGTCATCATATGGGAAAGGTTTCTTTTTCCATAGCTGAGTGGAGGAAAGTGCATGGGGAATCCTCCCTTCATATAAAACAGGCCAACACTGCAGAGATGATTTCAGGAACCTGTGCTCATCTGTTATTAGATTTGTGAGCCATTACAGGATCCATGTTAAGTTCAGGGCCTCCAGGAAAGCTGCCATGGGTGGCCTATCTGGGGTTTGGCCTTGTCTTACCATGGTTCAGTAGAGAATAGGTGCAAGCTGGGTTACAGTAAGGGCTTGGTCCCACAGAAGATGTCTGTGACCACAGCTGTGCTTTCCAGAAACACCCTGCCGAGTTGTGTTATCCTGGACTGACACTGTGCAGGTGTTTTGGAGAACCACAGCATGGACCTCCTGGCAGTTTCTGGAGCAGGGTGAGGGTTCAGTGATGAGTGGTTAGGATTGGATGTTGAGGGTGTCAGAATGGGGTAGGTGATCAAGGGCCACCATTTTCTGCAGGGGAGGGGATGAAGAGAGATCAGGCAAAGCCTAGAGGAGACTGGTTTTCTCCTGTAGCTGTTTAGGAATAGAAGAAATAATTTGCTCTACAGGGGAGGGTATTCCAGGCAGTAGGATTTGCTTCCAGTGCCCAACAACCCCTCTCTGTTCAGGAAAAGACTAGGGACTGTTTCTTTGGGCTAAACCTGATCTCCACCGTGCTCAGACAGGGAGTGGGCAGCCAGTCTGCAGCCCCACACCCCTCCCTGTGGATGTGAGCCAGCTTGACTCGTGTGCCTTGAGCTGAACGAGGGGCTCACATTCCCTCTGTGCCTAAAATCGCTCAGATTTTATTTTGATAAAAGCCGAAACTACAATAAAATGGTAGGTCTTTCTTAAACACTCTCTCAGAAAGCCTCAACAGTAACTCAGGCCTGCCCGAGCCTAACAAAAACTGTCTGAGAGGAAAAGGAAAGCTGTTTTTTAAACCTGGTGGTGTGATGCTGAACTGACCTCACCAACAAACAGGAGCATGTACAACAGGATGGTGTTTGTGTTCATGCTGTCTCACCTGGATGCAGCCAGGAAACAGCATCAGGAACAGCTCCCATGAGGGGGCACTGCACTATTACACATCCAGGCCTCCACCTCAAGGACGCATGCAAAGACACTGAATGTGGAGGGAGGCACATTTCAGCTTTGTTCATCCTCCTCTGCAAAAACTAAGATGACGAGAAATTATGGTGCTTATCTCATTAAAAGTTACACTACTATGAGCAATTTTATCCATCAGAAAAAGCTAAAACAAAACCCCAAGTGCTACATCGAGGTCACAGGGAGAATTTGAGATTTCTGTACTTTTAAGTGCTTGATTTCACAGTGATTCAAGAGGATCTTAGTACAAACTAGGGGCCTTTGTGTGCAATTTTTTAATTAAGAGGGACTCCTCCTTATTGGTGAATGGGACAGATTAATCTATTTGTGGGCTGGATTTTGTGTCTAACCAACAGGAGAAAGGCAAGGGCTGGTCTGAGTCATTACTACTGACCTGCACCACAAGCAACACCACTTGGATGGACACCATCATATGAACATCTTAGCTAGGAACAGGCCTAGCACAGTGAGCAGGGATGGGATCACTGGATGGGGTTTCAGCAGCTCTGGACTAGAATCAGATTGCCTGCAGTGATGGGATTTTGTCTGTATTCCACCTTTTCCTTGCAGTGATTTACTTCTAGGGCTCACAGCTGAGCACAAAGCCTGAAGGGTAACCACAGGGTAACTGGCCTACCTGAACCTGAACAGAACAGCAAAAGGGAGTGTCCTGGTTGTTCTGGTAGTGAATTGATTTGTTATTGGCATCATTCCTACAGAGGGCTTTGAGTGCCGTACACCCCCGTAACTTAAGTTATTGCCATGAACCCCCATACACACAAGAAAAGTTCAGAGGAAAACTCTGCTTAAGTTCTTGCCTTAGCAAACGAAGTGGAAGTATTTAATGACTCCAACTAGCCTTCTCCTGGACTTCTCAAAGAGGAAAAGGAGAAAACGGCTGTTATCACAGATCCTCTCTATTTCAGCCTTTTCTCACTCCTAAAGAAGGGAAACATCAGTGGGTGAGGGGCAGGTAAAGTCAAGCAGAAAGGCTGTTAGAGACTCAATCCAGCAATTACCTGCATGTGGATCAGAGAGATGTGTGTATGGAGTAGGCTGGGAAACAATTCACTGCACCAAGACATAGCACTGGGGCTCTGCTTCAGGTTTACACAAGGATTTAACTGCATTTTATCCAAACAATTATCTTCTGTACAGCTCCCTGTCCCTCTGTGGCCACCGTGCAGGAAGGACAGCTGGACACTGCCAAATTCCCGTTTATCTGTTTGCTCATCTCCACCAACTTCCTCCATCCTGAGAGGCCAAATTCACCGGCCACCCACCCTGCCAGTCTGCAGGGAGAACCCCATTCTTAAATGTCTGTAGGATCAGGAACACTGCAGGAGTAAAGTGAGGAAATGACAGCTTTAAAGAATTACAGCACGAGCTCTGCATGGAGCCCCAGGAGAGAAGGAGCAAAGAGGAGCAGAGCTGTTAACAAATTAGTCTCCTGTCCAGGGGAGGTGATATTCAAGACAGGGACATGAAGAACTGGATCCCAGGCAGCTGGAGACACCACGACAGCCTCACTGCCTGGACCTGACTTTGCAAATATCCTCAGGAAACTGCTGCTCCCCAGCACTGCAGCACACAAAGCTCTCAGCTGTTCTCACAGGCCTTTGAAGGGCACGTGTGTGTGACATCACGTAAGGATTTGGGCAAAAAATAGCTTTTTGCAGTGTTGAGAATCACAACACAGAAACTGAGAGCACCACAGGAAACTATGCTTCCTAAAGCTTCCCTGGGAGCTGCAACAGAGGGTTTCAGTCTGTGAGAGGCACCTGCCATGAACAAGCAACTGGGTATCCTTAGCATGGATCAACTCACTGGGGAAAAAGAATAAGCCCAAAAGATTTCCTTAAAATTCTGAGCTTGGAATTGCCAGTGTGAATTGCTGTAAAATAATAGCTGCTAGGATATGTTTGCATAATCAGTTTGCATTAAGATTTTTCAAATTTTGTGGTATTTCTGGATAGTAAGATCAATGTTGTGATTCTGGATTACTAAGAATTAAAACTTTTAATGAAGTAGAGGCAAAGCCCATTAAAAGCTTTCCTATCTTTCTCCTTGTCTGACTACTCATGCCCCCAGTACAAATGGGTTTTTTTCTCCATAATGTCTTTTTGTCCTTTTGGAGACATCTTAATAGTATGAAGCACTGGGGGTTTTATCCTGTATTTATTTTTTGGAACCTTGTCCACAGATACTGCCTTTTATTTCCTAAGTCTCCTGATGTGTGTGGACAACAGGCCAGAAATTACTGCAAGAGTTTTTTACTCCATAGAAGAGACCTTTGCTGACATTCAGTGTAAAGTACCAAAAAATGCCCTTATTTATGTTCTTGGTCATAAACCAGCTTTTTCTCTTGCACTAGTTTTTTGGGAGAAAAATCACCTTTATCTCAAGCTTATTTACCTGCAGGGACACTTCAATATAGCTCTATTAATCAGGTGGGAATAGGGCTTAAAAAGCCATATATTCAAAAGGAGCATGGTGTACATATACTGCAGTACGTATATCAAACATAATTCCTGCAAATTTGGCTGAGGAAAATCTTCCTAAAATCTGAGGAAAATCTTCCTAAAAATGTAAAAGCTTAGTCCCATTTCACTGAAAATTCAGTTGCTGAGTTGCCAAATACTATTGGCGAGCACAAAACACTATGCAGGTGTTCCTTCGTACAAAGAGTCCTTACTGCTTTTTGTGTGAAAACAAATGGATGAGGTTGAATAAGGACTATAAAGATAAATAATTTCAGTGGATTATTTTAGTCCTGGTTTTATTCTATATGAGCAAACACAGTGTTGTATCTAGGTCATTTGTTGGCTGCAGGCTAGTTGGGATTCCCAGGAGAGAAGGCACTTGAGAACCCATTTCAGTCCGTGCTTCTCTTGGGATGTATTTGCTCTTTGACAAACATGGGTTTTGTTTTAATTTGGTTTTGTTTTAATTTGTTATTAAATCAGATTATTTGGGTTTATAACTAGTTTCACATAGGAAAGAATCTCCAGCCGTATGACCTGAAGGACCTTCCCAGTTCTACATTTTTCTGAGCCTTTCTGTCACAGCCACCTGGATGTATCCTTGCAAAATTTCAGGAAAGATTCCAGAAATCAGTACTTGTCTATATGAAGTCAACAGTTTCTTGAACACGTGATATAAGTGAGGGCTCTACAACAGTAGGAGTTCACCCTTAAAACTGCACCCACTTACAGCTGGCACTGAAGCAGATTCTCAGACTAAGACCGGCACAACCTCACTTCCACAAATGAGGAACTTCCTGTAAGTAAACAAAGAAACAAAAGCTAAAAATACTGCTCCTCCCTAGCTGCTGTCATCTGGGGAAATCAGAGCATGAGATACACTTTCATCTGAACCAGGGAAGATCAAACCCGTATCTCTGAGGGATGGTTTGTACACTCCAACAATGCAATATTCTGCTGCATCCTTTCTGTCCTACCAGACTGAAACCAAAGCAATGGCTGGAAGAATAGAGAACCTCTGCCAATCATAAGGCTGTATTCAAGATAAAAACAAAAAAACCCGATGAGTAAAGTGTGGAAATGTGAATTGTTTTCCTCTTTTAGCCCCAGCACGTGCTGTTAGCTCAAGGAGCTGCTGGCACCTACAAATGCAACAAGTGCACTGCAGTACCAAAGCTGAGCCAAGGCCAGGAGAGCCTGCACTTCCCTGCGTGCCGCACTGAAAATGCACTGCTGGGACTCTGCTCACTGCTGAGGGAGAGCTGTAAACAAGGGGCAGGAAAGGAGACGACTGAGTTTCAGAAGGGCCATTACCGCTGGATGTTCCCAGCAAGCCTTGGAGGAAATGAAGGAAACGGCCAGACCTGAGTCACCGGGGATGGGTGTTTTACTTGCTGCTTGTGTAAACTTACTCCAGTTCAGCTTCCAGTCCACTGTTCTGTTACTTTCCATTATTACAAAGGTTTTTCTTGTCCTATACACAGGTTTGCAGCTGCTTGGAGTAAGGCATAGCTGCCAAACACGCCTAGGGAAGTGAACTGGTTTCCCAAGGAGGGCTCAAGCAGATGATTTTCGTTAAGATCCTTAGACAACTCCCTTCCTCTGAAGTACTTCTGACTTGTCAGCAGCTTAACCAAGAGTTACTGCCAGGTTCTGTCCTGGTGTCTCCCTGGCTTTTACATGCACAACTGTGTGCTTTGCACGCAGTAGATTAAACCCAGAATAATGTCTGCTGTGGAGCAGTGAGGACGTGACAGCACAGGGCTTCAGCAGGACGGGATGTTTACGAGGAGGATGTCTGAGTGGGAGGGTAGTGTCCAAGCTGCCTCTCAGCCTGCTGATAGCACAAGGCACTGCAGGAAGCAGAAGCACATCAGGGTACAGCTCATGTTGCTGATGGGCCTCTTTGCTGCAGGAGTGTTTTCTTGGAGGGAAAAGGATGTGCCAGGTACTTGGGTGGTGCAGCCCAGAGTTTGGGGGGCTGAGATAGGACACAGTGCAGCCCAATCCACCTGGGACACCTCTGTGCTGTTCTCTGTCCCACTTCCCACTAATACTGGCTCTCAACTTGCCAGAGAAGGACCCCTGCACTGTGGGATCCACTGGCCAAAAGTCACTGACTCACTGCAGCTCACCTTCTTAAAGGAGAAGGGGGGATAATGCTGGCATGGAACAGGATCTCTCCTACTTATTGTGCAGGATTCAAGATCTACAGATTTTCTAAATATAAGAAAAGCATTAGTTTTACTGTGAGGATTGTTAAACTGGCCCACGTTGCCCAGAGAGATTTTGGAGTTGAGATACCAAAACCCCACCTGGACACGGTGCTAGGCAGCTCCAGCTGGCTGTGTTCTGAGCCAGAGGGTGGGCCAGATGGTCTCCAGAAGTGCCAGCCAGACTCTGGGATTCTTGAGCCCACCTGTTCTTCACTGACCTCCCTTCCATGTCACTGGCAGAAGCACCTCAGTGGCACTGCAGTAATTTTCCACAGAAGTCAGAAGTCCACTTCCCACTGAGTTAGGGAAGGAGAGCCCATAGAAGGATACAGGCGGTGAATGCTGAGAGCTCCACATTTCAGGCACTTCTTCACCCAAGGTAAGGCACGAAGAGGAGTCAGGCAGTCAAACTCTCTGTGCAATAGCCAGAGAAAGCATGATATCTCAGGATGTAACTTACAAAAGCAAACTGAAAACTGCCTCTGCAGATGCTGCAGGTGCCAAGGACAGGGGTAAAGGTTAAGCCCTTCTTAGACAACGAGTTGCCCTTTTCTGGATGACAGAGGTGCTATTTTCCAGTCAGGATGACCAATTCCAGCCCACTGCCAGCTGCTAGGAACGTATAAAATGCAGTAGGAAGAAGCATCCCCTATTTATGTAATGTCTCAGATGTCTGAGCACCAGCCTAAGAGAAACATGATCTAGAGTTGATTTCCCAGTAAGTATTTCGTGGCCTTTGGGAATTTGAAGCATCCCTTCCCTCACTGCTGACTGTAAATGCAGTGATGTGGAATAGGAATCTCAATGGCAGGAGCTGATCCACTCTGCTGGAAAAAGCCATCCACACAAACGAAGGAGCTATTGAATCAAAAAAGTAGCAACAAGCATGAGTACGACGTCACTGGTCAGACCAAGCTCCCTCTTCTCTTTTGCAGAACTCTTCAGAGCACATCCTGGAGCATACATACCTGCAAGCCTCAGGAAATGATTAGGGGGAAAAAAAGAATTAGCAAAGAGATGACTCTGGATATCAATTTGAGGAGACAGAAAATATAATATAGGTAAAGCCATCCTCAGTCACCTGTTGAGCATAATTCTTTGCACACCTTGCATTCTTGGTAAGCAAAGATCTATGCTGAGGTAAAGGGCATCCTCACATAAACCCTGTACCCCTTACAGCAAATCCAGGCATTTATGCTGCAATTACTAAAACTCAGGGAGTGAAGAACAAAGCAACCTACTCTGCTTATTTTGCCATGGAATGAAAATCCCCAGAAACCCCAAAACTTCTGAATTTATCCCCCTTTCTTTACAATCACAATAATCTGCTGTGTTGGGGTTTCCCTTTTTCCTGCTACTCCCAGACATCCCAAACACACACTGTTTTGTATCTAGTTGTCCTCCCCTTTTCTTCTTTCCCTTTATTTGTGCCTTTTCTCTGCCAGGCTCTGTTCCACTCACACACGTGGGGGAAATCTCCCTACAGACTGTGAGCCCCTGTCACTACAGCCAGACAGCCAGTGACAGAATTTCCTTTACTGGGAACTGATGTGCTGTCCCCTTTCGGCCCACTGCTGAGCACAGCCAGACAAAGCTTTGATGCAGGCAGAGCTCCTCAGGATATTTACCTGTGTACCTAGGAAGGAACTGAAGCCGTGGATTCAGCCTAGAGAGTTTTTCTACCCACGTCCCGCTCAATTTCTTCTGAATTCAGATGTTTCATTCATTCACATTCATTTGACGATCTTGGATGGAATCCTGTGATCCTGTAAAGCCTGGGACAACCCAGCGTTCTTCCTTAAAACCCCAGCTGCCTGTTGGCAGGAAACACAAAGGCTTCACGAATGCAAAGTTAAGGAGCGGGAAAACAAGAGACTCGGCTAATGAAGGAAACTTTAAAAAAAAATAAAAAGCCCCTCTGTTTCTCGAGCCGGGATCGGCGGGTCAGGTGCACCCTGGAGGCAAAGCAACCAAGCGCTACGAGCTTTCTCCCCCTGCCCAGACCCGGGGGAGGGGGGACACGAAGACATTACAGGATATTCAGAGCCGGACGGGGCTCACCGAGTCCAGCTCCTCGCCCTGCACAGGACCGTCCCCAAAGTCACCCCGTGTGCCCCAGAGCGATGTCCCAGCGCTCCCTGAGCTCCGCCAGCCCTGGTGCCGTGCCCCAGGCCCCGGGGGGCCCGACCAGCGCCCAACACCCTCCGGGGCAAGGCCCTTCTCCCGATATCCCTGACACACAGCTCCAGCCATTCCCTCGGGCCTGCCCCTGTCGCAGAGAGCAGGGATCAGCGCCTGCCCCTCCCGCTCCGAGGGTCCCCCCTTCTCCGCGCCGCACAGCCCAAGTGCCCTCAGCCTCCCGCACGGCTTCCCCTACTCCTGTTACTGAACCCAAAAAACAGAAAGAGAAAAGGACCAGAAGGGCGATACCTTGCGCTCGGACGCGCCGCGGGGCTCTCCCCGGCTGGGGCCGGGCGGCCGCGGGGCTCGGCCCGGCCCTCCCCGCCGCGGANTCCCCATCCCCGGCGTGGGTCCCCATCCCTGGCGGGGGTCCCTATTCCTCCTGGGGGTCCCCATCCCCGGCGTGGGTCCCCATCCCTGGCGGGGGTCCCTATTCCTCCTGGGGGTCCCCATTCCCGGCGTGGGTCCCCATCCCTGGCGGGGGTCCCTATTCCTCCTGGGGGTCCCCATCCCCGGCGTGGGTCCCCATCCCTGGCGGGGGTCCCTATTCCTCCTGGGGGTCCCCATCCCTCGTGGGGTGCCCCCCGCCCCGAGAGCCGCCCCCCGGCCCGGGCCCGGGCCCAGGCTGGGCTGCCGAGCAGCCGGAGCCTCCTTCCCGCAGAAATGCTGCCTCCCTCCCTGGCTCCCTCCCACGCAGCACCGAGATCCCACGGTGCTCGCCGGGTGTTCCAGCCCGGGAGCCGCGGGGGCTGAACTCTGGACACCTCGTTGGGTTTTTTTTTCCCCTCCTCGCCCCGTGACTTTTTATGGCCTGTCACGGAGGGACAGGCAGAGGGAGGCAGGGAGGGCGAGATCCCTGCCTGCTGCTCGCTGCCTGCCGGCTCCCCGCAGCCCCGATGGCATCCCCGGCGCCCCCACGACCTGCCGGGGGGATGCTGAGCCCCCGCGGCCCTGCCGCACCCATCCTCCTCCCAGCACCCTGTCTGTCCTCGCTCCTGGGGCTGCCTTTGCTCCCGCACGGCTAAAACCTGCATCAGACCTGGCAGAGATCACACAGAAGGAGACCTGAGCTCAACTCGTCAGTGCTGACCTGTTGCAGGCTAGATGTGAATGCTGTTGGCTTCTCCTTGAGAAGCCTGTTCCTCTTGGACCCAGCCACCTCCGTAAGGTGTTGTTGGAAGTTTTCGTGACCTGATTCTATGGTGTTTTGGAGCTTCTCGTAACCTAAATGACTTGGAGATGGCTTGGATAAGGGCAGAGTCCTTTTAAAGGGTTGCACAGGGGGGTGGTGGCTTGGTTTGGAGGAATAATGTATGGGTGACCCAGATTTCAGAACTGCGCCTGAATTGGGTGAGGAGGAGGCATCCATAAATCAGAGCTGAAGTTGCACCAAATCTGAGTTCTTCTTAATTCTTTGTTAATGTTAGGAGCAGCTCCTGTCCTGCCTCTGCAGCAGCCTGGCGGTCTGGGTAGATGTGCGTGGGGTTATGTGGTCTGGTCACTGGGCCTGAGGTCAGTGCTCCTGCTGCCTGAAATAGTGGGACACAAATACTTCCTCTGGGAACAGCTTGTGCATCCTGATAGATTTTGCCGGTAAGAGTCTGTTCCCCAGGTCTTTTATTTTTTTGTTTATATATTTTGTCCTGCTAACTTCAGAGGGATGTTCTTGCTCTTGTTCTGCTGAGTCTTATCCTTTCTTATGGTTTACTTGTTTCAAGTGCTTTCTACCAGGAAAGAGTCAAATTATATTATAATTTTTGATACTTTTTTCCTTTTTCTTTTTTAAACTGTAATCTACTTTGGAATCTGGTTTAAAGTGGGCTGGTTTTTTTAAGTAGTTTGTATTCAAGTAAATTATGTTCAGTCTCCGTGGTTATTCCAGGCAAAATTTAAGAAACAGCCCATGAGGGATTTCAAATTCATAATTGGAATAACTTTTTTTTTCCCCAAGGATGTTTGATTCTAAGACTTACTGTGCTTTCTGTCATCTGGTATCTTTCCAGCTTGATGTTGTTTGCTTAGTTACTGTTTAGCTAAATTATCCATAGCTAGTTTATTTCAGTAGTCATGCCTGGGAAGTTTTGCAATTCCTCTGCAACTCCTCACTGAACTGCTGCTGAATCTTTTCATGA
>VWZF01004334.1:32661-122668 GCA_013396755.1 Sclerurus mexicanus
TGCTGAGCCCCCGCGGCCCTGCCGCACCCATCCTCCTCCCAGCACCCTGTCTGTCCTCGCTCCTGGGGCTGCCTTTGCTCCCGCACGGCTAAAACCTGCATCAGACCTGGCAGAGATCACACAGAAGGAGACCTGAGCTCAACTCGTCAGTGCTGACCTGTTGCAGGCTAGATGTGAATGCTGTTGGCTTCTCCTTGAGAAGCCTGTTCCTCTTGGACCCAGCCACCTCCGTAAGGTGTTGTTGGAAGTTTTCGTGACCTGATTCTATGGTGTTTTGGAGCTTCTCGTAACCTAAATGACTTGGAGATGGCTTGGATAAGGGCAGAGTCCTTTTAAAGGGTTGCACAGGGGGGTGGTGGCTTGGTTTGGAGGAATAATGTATGGGTGACCCAGATTTCAGAACTGCGCCTGAATTGGGTGAGGAGGAGGCATCCATAAATCAGAGCTGAAGTTGCACCAAATCTGAGTTCTTCTTAATTCTTTGTTAATGTTAGGAGCAGCTCCTGTCCTGCCTCTGCAGCAGCCTGGCGGTCTGGGTAGATGTGCGTGGGGTTATGTGGTCTGGTCACTGGGCCTGAGGTCAGTGCTCCTGCTGCCTGAAATAGTGGGACACAAATACTTCCTCTGGGAACAGATTGTGCATCCTGATAGATTTTGCCGGTAAGAGTCTGTTCCCCAGGTCTTTTATTTTTTTGTTTATATATTTCGTCCTGCTAACTTCAGAGGGATGTTCTTGCTCTTGTTCTGCTGAGTCTTATCCTTTCTTATGGTTTACTTGTTTCAAGTGCTTTCTACCAGGAAAGAGTCAAATTATATTATAATTTTTGATACTTTTTTCCTTTTTCTTTTTTAAACTGTAATCTACTTTGGAATCTGGTTTAAAGTGGGCTGGTTTTTTTAAGTAGTTTGTATTCAAGTAAATTATGTTCAGTCTCCGTGGTTATTCCAGGCAAAATTTAAGAAACAGCCCATGAGGGATTTCAAATTCATAATTGGAATAACTTTTTTTTTCCCCAAGGATGTTTGATTCTAAGACTTACTGTGCTTTCTGTCATCTGGTATCTTTCCAGCTTGATGTTGTTTGCTTAGTTACTGTTTAGCTAAATTATCCATAGCTAGTTTATTTCAGTAGTCATGCCTGGGAAGTTTTGCAATTCCTCTGCAACTCCTCACTGAACTGCTGCTGAATCTTTTCATGAAGTACTTAGAAGTGGCTTCGGTGCAAATGTGCTTGTGCTCTGTTGTTTTAGCACTTGGGCTCTACAGAGAGAAATTATTTCCCTCCTTCATGAGGTGATCACACAGTTTATGTTCATATCATCAGCCATTTGGAGGCAGATGCCTTAACCTGACCCCTGGCAAGTATTTACATTCCCAGCTGGTTATCACTGCATGGAATCCAAAATTCTACTAGAAAAGTAGCCAGTGTTGATTTCAAGATATCAAGGAATAGACTGCGCTGGTTCCCCAGGTAAATTATTCCAATGGCTGATTACCCTCACTAATTTCTTATCTCAATCTGTTCCGGCCACAAAGTCTTGCTACAAGTTTTGGTTCCAGATTACAGAGCCTGTTGCTGCCAGGATGACACGTTCCATCAGAAAGCTGGCCTGTTATTCCACAAGCCTATGGCTGTTAGCCGTGCTGAGCATTTCCTTCTGGGAAGAGGCAGTCATGGAGCTGGAATCAGGGTGATCAGTGGCTGAGTGTGCTTGGCTGTGGTGTCTGTGTGAGAAACGTAATTGAATAACTCGTGTTTGCTTGGAGTTTGCCTTCACGTGATGAGTAATCCAGCATAACAACGGGCTGATGTTGAAGGAATGATCTAGTGCTCATTCAGTCCTGACTGCAAGCTCCTGCTGCTTCTCTTGGATGGGATCTAGTGACTGAGAGGCCTCAAATAAGTCTGATCACTGCTCCAACTGAGAATTAACTCCCTTCCCTGCAAAATGAAAAATACAACTTTTGGATGTGGATGTGTGATCTGTTTGCCTTGTAGCCAGACAGTACTAGGACTGCTGCAGAAGTGTAGCCACTGGGCATGAGGAACATGAAGAGGGACCACCTCCTTCAACAGCAGACCCCTGTCTGTGCCAGATTAGATGCCAGAGGGAATTGCATGTTTAATTCCTTCATTTCTGTGCTCGGATAAACAGGCTGTGGTTGCACAAATCCTCTCACCTGGCACTGCTGTTGAAAGACGCCGTCGTGCCTACCTGCTATCATCCATGCTGGTCCCTGCTCCTGTGTGTTGTGGGACCACACACACCTGTACCACCAGAAGGGAAAGGGCAATGTGGGGGTGGGAGTGAGAAGGGCAGAGGATGGAACTGCTTTTAGCAAACTGAAGAGTGTGTGAAACTAAGGCTTGAGATATAGGAGTTGCCACAAACACACCTTACCTTAAATCTTGAAGGGAGCTAATGTATTTTTTCACCTCCCCTTTGCAGCAGACGTCTGAGAGCTGCTGTCCTGATTTACGCGGTAGTGAAGGTTAACTCTGTTGTGTGACCTGGGAGGACTGGGTTTAGCCAGTGCTGGATTTAGGTCAGCTGCATTTGCGTCTTTGGTCAAGCAGTGTATGTTGGAGTTTGACTTTGTGTGGAAAGAGCATTTAACTTATGAAGAAGGTCTGTGCCTTGTCTGTGACACACTGATACCTATGAAGGGTTCATGAGTGCAGAAAAGTTTCAAACTAATGCATTCGTGCGTTCCAGATGTGAGGTTCTCAGTGGTGTTCATGCAGAGCAAGGTGGGGTGCCCTTTTGGGAAAGCTTCATTAATCTTGTCTCTTCCATTAACAAGTGACTTCCAACTTCGGAATTAGTTTGCTGAGACAAAATCCATTCCTCATCTATTGTTTTAGAACCCCTTCCTACAAGTTGCATGCAGAACACTGCAGGGGACGAGGAACCAGCCTGTGGTGGAGGCTTGTTTTGAGCTCATGGTTTGGGGCTTGGATTAAAAGTGATATGAAGTCAAAGAAGAAATTCCCATGACTTTAGTACAAGTTCAAGGCAAGGTCAAGGGGAGGACAATTGGTTTTGATAGTGGGAAAAATTTAGAAGGGGGAAGGAAGGTGATTACCATGACGTGTACAAATGTGCATAGATAAACAGACATATGTATGTAAATATATACAAAATAGAGGGTGTTCTGATCCTAGGAGAGGTTGAGGAGGAGTTGGCTGTAGGAACTGTAATTGGATAGTACACAAGGAGTGAGCTGAAGTGGGAGGAAGCACATGAACCTGCTTCCCAGAAAATACTGTGATAAATCAGAGCCAGCCATAAATTAGCTTCCTGAAAACTTGCCCTATTTGCAGTGTCACATAGAACTGTGTGTGACATTCAGATGTCAGAGCACCTCTTTGTAATCTCAAGTTGAACATCCAGCTGCAGGCAGGGGTCTCAGTGTGTGAGGTCCACTGCCCGTGGCCTCGCTGGTGCTCAGAGTGTATTCAGCACGGGAGTCCCTGCCACGGATCATACACAAAAGTTCCCAAAAAATCTTTGCCTGGGTCAGGCTGAGGTGGTGCTTAGTGGTATCCAGAAGCTTGGTGGCCCCCTGCATGTGCCAGCTGTGGGCAGAGCAGAATCAGACACTGGTGAGCAGACCCAGCCTTGCACAGGGTGTCACTGGAGGAGGAGAGGTGAGGAAAGGCTCCTACCTCAACAGAACCAGCAGTAGAGTTTGTGAATCTCAAATACACCCCTCCGGAGGGGGGGGGATTAGGATCCTGGTCATGTTAGGGCACGATTTGTTCGGATTGCAAAAGCCCAGCGATAATCAGGGGACACTTGGGTTACAAGCAGACCTGCAACCAGTTGGACATAGTCCTTGTTCACAGTTGCCACGAGGTGGCTGCCATGGCTACACTTGCATATTCACTTAATAATAGAAATAGATGCCCAGAGCTCTGTTAAACTAACACATATGCCACCAGTTGGAGGAGAAGAAGATGCTTCGCCCACAGTCTTCCTGGGCAGCTACAAAAAATGTGTAAGCTGTGTGGTATGTGTGCTTTACACTCAAAAAAATTTGCAGGTGTAATGATCAAAAGCGCCTACATACAGTGTTTGAATAGCATACATTTTAACTGGGCCCTTACATCTTCACTACAGATTCCTATCCTGGGAGGAGAAACTTGGTAAAATACATGGGTAAGATTTGTTGGTATAGCCCATTTTACAGGAAAAGGAAGGAGGTTTTGCCTATACCAGTGCCTGGCAAAGCTCTGAGGCTGTAGCTGTGTCTTTCGTGGGTCTGGGCTCCAGGAACAATCTTTTTTGGCATGGATTAAGCCTGAGTTTAGATGCCTGTTCTGCTGTAGGTATTCCATAGTGCAGGCATCCAAGAGTAACTCCAGACCTATGAAATGCAATCTGGCTGCAGCATTTGAGTTTATCTCCTTTCTGAGGGACTCTGAGATATCTGTCTGGTTTTAGGGGTGAGACAGGCTGATAGTGAAGTTGAGAAGGTGCTGTGTGTATCTGTTTTCCCACTGTCGCTGTGTTTACAGGAGAAGAGATGTTCTGAGTATGCTGCCAGCTCTGCAGGACAGGGACAGTGTCTCAGTGCACAGTATTTAGAACAGCGAGGATTTGTTCCTCCTTGTTGGCATTGCAGATGGCTCAAATAGCTCTTCTTGTTGCTTCTCTTGCATCTCTGCTTTTCTTGCACGTGGAGATAATTCAGGCTTGAGTCTGGGTACAGTATAGCTCATAGATCTCGTGGGTGCTTTTAGAATGAGGCACCCTTGTCTCTCCCTTCTCTACCTCTCCCCATGGAATATAGAATATCCTGAGTCAGAAGGGATCCACAAGGATCATTGAGGTCCAACTCTGAAGAAAGGTGTTTTCTCCTGGAAAGGCATGTTCCAGGTACAGGCACGCAAAAGCTCAGGCTGGGCAGTGGGGGTAGCACTGAGAATGCTGCAGTACAGCACACAGCCCTGTCAAGACTTTGTGCTGTGACAAACCCTGAGGCAGGGTGAGGATGCTGTGGGAGAGACAGGCAAGGGGAAGTGGGACTATCCCTATTTTTATAGCAAATTATGGGTTGTGGCGTGTTCTCTAAAGTGTGCAAGTGATTGAAAGAGATGGGTTTACCCCTCAAGTCATCCAGTAATTTCTTAGTAACAACTGGTGTTATGTGGAAGTATAGGGAATACATTACTGCACTGCTGTTCTCTTCCTCATCCCTGGAAGGGGGAGGATGTGCTGTCAGTGCACATGGGGGAGACTGAAAGGGAAGCTGTAAGGTGTTTCTTTAGGCACAGGGTGAACACTGCTCATTTCGGTGGCATCTGGGAAGTCACTTTTCCTCTGATATTGCTCCTACAGTTCTCCTTTTCTTCCTGCCCCTGCACAATGAGCAAGCGGAGCTGTTTCATTTTTGAGAGGTGCAGAGAGAGGAAGATGAGCAATTTGGACATATGCTGGGGCAGTGAAATGTGCCTTATCCTGGGGGAGCAAGGTCAGGCATGCAAGTTATGTCACTGTAGTGTGTGCTCTGACTAGTCACAGGGGAGGGTCAGGGCCATAAAAAGCAGCTAAAATTTTTGTCTGCATGTATAGAAAAGTCATGGCAGCTGAGTTGCCCAGTGGGTGTTATAAGATATACCACAGACAATTTTCTTTCTGTACCAGCGTAATTTTTACCTCTTCAGCTGATGAGCGTGTAATAACAATGATGTCAGAGGCTTGACAACAGGCATCTGAGTGTAAAAGGGGTAAAATGGATTGACTCTGACTCTGATACTCATAGCAAAATGACTCTAAAAGAGAGCAGAACAAGGAAAAGTGAAAAATGCTGCATTGCCTGTGCAATGAAAACTGGCATCATCAAAGCTCTCTAGAAGAAAATCTGCCCTGAAATGCATTCTTTTACTAGAAATTGCCTTTAAACCATTAATTTAAAAGATGACATTGCACAAAGTTTGGTTGTGACCACTGAAGAGAGTGAACAAAGTGCATTTAAAGGGAAAAAAAAGTACTAACAGATGTGGGAGACACAGAAGTGTAGAGGTAAACGTGCGTAAACGTGGTTTTAAACAACAGTTTGGTAGAGATACAGCTTAGAGGAAGCAAGAAATATCTGATGCTGTATGTCCTAAGTTCATAAAATAGATGGAATTTGAGAAAGTGTCTCACCTGAATGTGAACAGAAAGAGAAATAGAAACTGTGAATATCTGATGTGTATGGATTTGTGGGGGCACGGGCTTTCTTTGACTGGGCAGTGGGATCCCCCAGCTACAACAAGTGTGAAACCAGAGTACCACTGACGCAGAATGAGCCAAAACAACTAATTACTGTGTGAAAAATATGTCTGTTACTTGTAGTAAACAGCTTTACAGCACAAAAAGAAAATATCCTAGTACCCTGTTTTGTTAGCTTGAAGTCCTTGGAGGCAAAAGACACAGAAGAAAGGAACAGACTGAGCAGTCGATATATTTTTGTTGGTGAAGGGATTGCTTAAATAAGACTTTGCTTATGGCTGCAATCAGATACAGAGTTTGTAACAGGGTTTTGCATATTCAGTACACTGGGCAGCCACTCCCTGACTAATCCTCAGAGTATGGCTGTGAGATAGGAGTGGTTAGAATTACCTCAGCTGTACAGACGACCCTCAGACGGGCAGAAACTGCTGGAAACTGCAGGAATTGGGAACTGGTGATTCTGCTGGATAAGGTCTGGGGATGAAGGCGCAGTTCCTGTTTACCTTAAAAAAACCCAAACCCCAGTTACAATCTAAACCTTTTGTAGATCCTTTTTAATAAATGGCTGCAGCGGGGAATTGAAGGAAGGAGAGCTCCTAATATCCTAAGGAGCGTGTTCCCCTTTCAGCCTGGATTATGTTACTAATGATAACTGTCATCCTTTGTGGAGCCACTGGCTCAAAAGTTCTAGTGACTGCACTGATGTTTAACTGTTGATAAGCCATAGCTGTTGGTAGAGGCAAGGCTTAAAACACCAGGATGCATCTTTGTCATCTCCTGTGAGGGTTAGCGGTGATAGAGAAGGAATAGCCCAAAGTTCGGAATTCCAGGGTGTTGCCTGTGTGTGCACCAAGAGTAGCAATGCTATATGTCTTGCTATGGGCAGAGCTGTAATTTCACCTTCCCTGGCACACCTGGAAGAGGAGATGTTCTGGGTTCAGTAACAAGCAGCTAATATTTGTGCTGAAAATGCATCTGTGACAAAGGTGAGACTTAAGGCCCATTTTCCAGACAGGAAGGTGTTTGGGAAGAGGACTCTAAGAAGGAAGGCTCTGACTGTTCCCTCCTTCTTGGGCATGACCCACTGACACTTCCAACCTTTCCCCCTTCCAGTCTCTCTGTTGCCCTTAGCTTTCCCAAACTACAGTGGTCATGCCACATCGTACTCTTTGCTGTTGCATCTGGTGATTTTTCTAAGCACTTTGCCCTGTGCCAAGTCAGATAAACTTGTTTAGGTGAGTTTGGGCAGCATTAGAAGGTGCAACCACGAGCTGCCTGTGAGGCTGAACTGGATGAGCTCTGCTGCATCTCGTTGACCTTGGGAGAGATGGGATGTTTATGTGTTTATTTATGCGCTGCTGATCAAAGCGTGGTGCACATAATGGGAAAAAGAATGAGCCGAGTCTTAGATTTCATTTACCTGGTGCCTGTAGCTTCCCAGAGGAAGTCTCTCATGGATGCTAAGGTATGCACCAGTCCAATTAGAATATAGGATGCACGCTTGCGTGGGCTGGTGGATGCAAGGGCACCGAGGACTTTGATTCCTTGGCTGGAGCTGTCGTTCTGCGACTGTGTCATAGAAGAGGTGAAGGAAATTGTATCAGGTTGATTTTCCACTATTAGTCACGGTGACTGTTGGGAGTTAAGTTGCCTCATGTCCTAATTTCTCACTGGCACACTGAAGTCATGAGCTTGGGGTGAATTTGAGGTGCACAAACCTTATTTTACTCCTCTTCATCACCATCTGATAAGGTGGCACCTGGGAGGGGAAAGAGAGAGGTGGTTTTACGTGCCACAGGGTTGAGGAAAACGAAGCCTTAGGCCAGTCAAGAAGAGTCAGAGTTGATGTCTTCAAAGACTCCCAAAGGCCAATCTCAGGATTGTAATTGCTCAGCCAATATCTGAAGAGCTGTGGAGCCATCAAGGAGTACTAATTTAGGAAATTGTGAAGGGTGGTGGTGGGAAGCAGACTCTGCCTCCTCATTCATATGCAGAAAAATGAAAATGGAGGGAGGAAGGAATAAAATATCTGTAATTGTTCCTCATATGTTGAAACTCATTTAATTGTTGGAATGGGAAAAATTCTGTAATTAGTATATCATAGAAATGCTAGTGATGTTTCTAAGCTGTTATAAAAATCAATGTTTTAAATTAATCCAGACATGAGGTGCACTGCATGTGAAAGTATGTGGGCAAAATTTTTGCCCATTAACAAATAAGGGGAAATATTGCTAAAATAGAGAATATCAGTATTGTTGATCTGTGTTTGTGATTTCTAAATTCTTTTTAGGATTGTACCTGTAGGGCTCTACTTTTTTTTTTTTTTTTTAAATTATAATATGTTCTGTTAATTGCAGTATTAGGAGCTAGCGCTAAATCTTAACTACAACATCTGTGAGCTGTAATTACTACTATAAACTTTGAAATAAGGTAATGGTAATGGGTGAAGCTAGTTATAAAAAGCATTTCATAAGATTGATGTATATCAGTTACACCATTTAAACCCCTGATTTATATATCTTTTCACAGCTCATTCTGAAAGACAAGGTCACAAGAATGTTTTCCCCTCCCCTTCCATTTGGAGTGTTTCCATGTTAGACCTTGCAGAGGGTTTTAGGAGGTTTCCAGGGCTTTCCCTAGGATCTCCTTCATGTTGCTACTTGTTTTTGGAGTTGTTCACAGGGGCCGTCTCCTAACTCATCTGTCTGCCATGAAACAGCCTCTCAGACCCAATCCTTTGCTGAAGAGAGAAGGCTGTCTTTGGGTTTTCGGCAATGGTGGAGTCAGTAGCAATAATGAGACAAGGAAACACTAAGCCATATAAATAACGACAGCTTTAGAAGTGGCTGTAAATCCAGTTAGAATATCCTGCTTCCCTTAGCGCCTGCTTCTCACCTGGAAGAGGAGCGGATGTGTTTCTTGCAGAGGGCCAGGGCTGAGGATGTAAAATTTCCCTGCTGTGCTGCTCCTGCTCTGTGTGGGCTGCCAAGGGAGCACCTGCTCTTGCCATTGAGGTGCTTGGCAGTCACACACGGTGAGGCACCCACACTGGAGTGTCAAGGACTTACTTGTAGATCTTGGGTGTGGTTTTACCATAACTTAGGTCTAAGTCCAGGTTTCTGCTTCCCTGCTCGCCGCCACATCGCCCAGGCCCTTGTTCTTGTCCCCTCCTTGCAGTTGTTGGTAAAGGTTGTACATCTGCTCCAGGGTCCCCAGCACAGGAAGGACATGGACCTGTTGGAGTGAGTCCAGAGGAGGCCACCATGATGATTGGAGGGATGGAGCAGCTCTGCTGTGAGGAGAAGCTGAGAGAATTGGAATTATTCAGCCGGAAAACAGAAGGCTTTGAGGTGACCTAACTGTGGCCTTCCAGTACCTGAAGGGGCTACAAGAAAGATGGAGAGTGGCAGAATAAAGGAGAATGGATTCACACTGACAGAGCAGGGTTAGATTGGATATCAGGCAGAAATTCTCTGTGAGCATGGCACAGGTTGGGCAGAGAAGCTGTGGCTGCCCCATCCCTGGGAGTGTCCAAGGCCAGGTTGAATGGGGCTCTGAGCGACCTGGGCTGGTGGAAGGTGTCCCTGCCCATGGCAGGGGGGTGGGATGAGATGATCCTTAAGGTCTCTTCCAACCCAGGCCATTCTGTGATTCTATATATAGCTACTGTGGGGAGCTATCATGTTTACCTTTATTTATTTATTTTGGCTCCCATGCGACGCCTTTATGGCTGCTCACGTCACTCTGCTCCTGGCTTGTTTTTTTTGCTTCACAGCTCCCTGGGATGGCTCATAATATGGTCACATGTGCAGTGGCACGAGGGAGGTGATGGCAGCAACCTGGATGCATAGTAAGTTAACCTGTTCTGGATTTCACAGTGCCCCATCAAGACTTTGGGTTTTTTTAAGAGTGGATCATAAACAAGTGAACTTTGCAGAATATCTGAAAATACCTAAATTGGGCCTGCCAAGTTTGATTACTCATTTTTGTTAACCCAGTTATATCACAGTATATTTCGCTGCTAGTTTTTTTAGTTTCTGGAAGCTCACTGCATTACCCCTAAATGCTCTGCATTGTCATCAGTCCCAACTGCTGAAAACCAGGGATCAGGCAGAGAGGGAAGGGGGGAATTGCCCTTCCTCTCCTTAGTCAAAAATACAGGCTTAACATTTAGTATTAAAAAATGAAGATAAATCTAAACAGCGAGATCTGATTTTTGAGTCATATTTAGTTTCTCAGGCCTTTCCCACACCCATTAAAGGCCATACATCCATTTTTCATAATTTTAAGCCAAAATTCTCACGTAGCCACACGATTCTAGGAAGTGAGACTACATGAAAAGTGGGAAATATTGGGATGTGCACAATAAACCTATGCCAGTTGGCCATGCAAGTGTTAGACCATGAGCAACAAGAAGTTTTCCGTGTGTTTGCATTAGCACCTTCCTATTCAGCACCCACACAATTCCTGTGGCTTTGGGTGTGTGAAGCTATTTTTCCACGGGGGAGAGGGAAGGGGTCCCCTCTGGTGCTTTCCCACATTTACATTTCTTAAAACATTTTATTTATATCTAATACTTTTTGCTTCCAATAGCAAACCTGTCTCGTTGTGGTGGTAGCTTCTTTGATCTCAGGGCACCAATTAAATCTAAGAAAGGATGGTTTGTTCCCTGAAGAGCTGAGTATGGTGGGTATTGTACCAAAATCTGTTTTCCTCCGACACATCCCTACATCCTTTTTGGATGGACTTTTTTTTTCTTTTAGCTGCAGTTTTCAGTATGAAGATCCATCACTGTTACCGTATTGCCAAGTATTTTTTTAGTATAATACAAATCACATAACTTTTTAAAAATAAATTTCATTAATGGAATCATAAGGCAGTTAAAAATGCTACAGGGAGCTAGGGCTGAAAACATGCATTCTGAAGGCATAACTTGAGGACAGATGTGTGTGTGATGTTGTTGTTACTATCTCATGGTATGCTGACACTAATGATTTTTTCTTTATTCCTCCATTGGTGGTACAATACTGAAGCCATGGCATAGGTTTCTGCTGTTGTTATGGCTGATGACATTGTGCTGTCACCAGCATGGTGTGATACTCAAGTGCAGTTTTGTGGATATTTTAGGATTATTTTTGGTTGCATCATCTGCAGCTTTGTCATCCTGTGGGGCTCTGACAGCTACCAGAAATCTCACAGCTTTCAAGGTGGAACCTGATCTGGCTGTGAGAGAGGTTATATTATGTGTTTGCCAAGAAAATCAGGTGGGTAATTTCAGAGGCCCTCTGTGCAGGGGAGGACAGTTTGTCCCAGTCCAGTTTGCTGAATGTTGTTCATCATTATCTGTCTGTAGCTTGACTGTGCTCAGGATGGGTACAGGTAACGTGACAACAGCTGTGCTCAGCAATGGTTCCATGGTGCAGTCTGGGCAAGGCCAGGCTTTCCAGTGTGTTTCCAGGTCCTTTGATGTTTTAATGGCATTTGCATCTGTCAAAATGGTTTGGTGCAGACATTAGCATTCTTTAATCTGAGACTCAAAAACAGCAGCGTGGGATTCTGGCTCATGCTTCTGTAGCATAGTAAGAGACTGTGAAATTTCTGCTTCTCACTGGAGAATCTCTCCCATGTAGGTCCTGAATCATTCTGCTCAGAGAGGAAACTGGGAACTCCTCAAGTTTGTAGCAAACATGCCATCTAGGGAAGTGTACAGCACACTGCTGGCACACACTGCTGCATAAAAAGTCACAGGGAAAGTAATTTGGGAAGTCCTCGCCTCTTTTTGTGCCCCAGATGTTTCTGTTGGTTGTCTCTCCATCCCCAGGGTTTGTAGAGACCCGCACAGAGCAACTTGCAATGACTTAGTACGTTGCTTTCCCTGTGGGAATTCTGCCATCTGCCTAGTTGTGTCAATAGTCTCTCTACTAAGCTTCAGCAGTGAGAATCATAAACTGTTCTTGTTTATTCTCATACTAGAAGTCTGCAGAATAACAAGGCTTGCCCTTTACTTTTATGAATATAAACTTAAACTCTGCTTAGAGTGAACTGGTATTTTTGGTATACAGGTGACCCCATTTTATCTTAAGAATGAATCACTTTTATTGCATCTCTGGAAGTGAACTGTGCAATTCAAGCTACATTCTTCATTTGCTCTTTGCCAAATGTTGAGTATCAATTTCAAAGGTGAAATTTTGTTCTACCCAAAGTGATGTTTCTTGGACTTTGTTTTTCTTTTTTGTTAGCATTAAGTATTACAATCTACTTAAAATGGAAACCAGTGTAGGAAAGTTATCCTTAATTTTTTTTCTCCTCAGTTGATGAGTCATTAGATAATTAATAGGCTCAGTCTATCTCAAGTGAAAGCTGTCGAGATGCTACTGGGTGTGTTAAAACTTGGGCAAACTGCACTAGTGTGACTGGGAGGTCTCATTTGCTTTTCTCAAGCTTCAGTAGCAGTTCAGATGCATTTTCCAAGAGGCTGGGTACTGTTGGCAGGTTTGTTTTGTTCTCCTCTGCCTAAGACACTTGAGGCAGTTCCTGGTTCTACAGCAGTAGATTCTGCATTATTTTGACACATGCCTTTTAGATCACCTTTCGTACTCTATATGTCCTTTCCTTCAGCTAGCTCCGTATGCTCTCCGTGCCCTCAAAGCTGACTCCACATAACGTTATTTCCCTCCTTCATTCTTATCTCTAGCACCCTGTGTAATCTCTTCCTGAGCTCAAGAGTTTTGACCCACCTCCTTCACCTCCCTTGATGGGTTGTACAGCGATAGAGCAGCCTGGGGGGGGTGTATGAACATCAGGGACTGTTTCTTTGCAGAGGGCATCTCTCACATGGTGGGGGCATCCAGTTGAGAAACATGGCCTAAACATGGCCAGAGTGGCTGTATCAAAATAAAAATTGAGGCTTGTGGCAGGGCAGGTTTTGTCTTAGAGCAGCTGCACCGCCCCCTTTTCTGGGTGTCTCATGGAACTGAAATAATGTGTGGCCTCTTGGGAGAGATGGTGCTCTCTCTTCCAACTCATAGAATGACAGAACATTAAGGGTTTGAAAAGGTCCTTAAAGATCATCTCATTCCAACCACACCTCCCACTAGACAAGGTTGCTCAGAGCCCCGTCCAACCTGTCCCTCCCAGGGATGGGGCATCCACAGCTTCTCTGGGCAACCTGTGGCAGGACCTCAGCACCCTCACAGGGAAGGATTTCTTCCTAATATCTAACCTAAATTTCCCCTCTTTCAACTCTTTTTAAAGTGTACATGAGCTGTGTGGCAGAGGTGATTAAGCCAAGATGAAAGAGCAGGAAGAGGCTCAGGGCAGCCTTCTTGCACTTTGGATGGGTATTAGAGCCAACATGGAACTCTTTCCTGCCTCAGCTGCAGCACTTAAAGCTGGCTTTGGCATTTCTACACCGACCTGTGGCTGTGCCAGCAAGGGTAAGCCCAAATGAAGGACTACTTGGGGAAAGGCTTGGCTTTAATATCAGTGTCCTTGCCCACACCACCCAAATGCTGTGAATGGCTTTCTCATGAACAGAAGCTCACTGCTTCATTGAGGAAAACAGGGAGATCCATGGAGAGGAGCTCAGGGTGCACTGAGTGGGTGCGGAGCGTCCCTGGCTGCTGGAGCAGCTCCATCCTGGCGTCACAGGGGCAGGACTTTCTGTGCTGGGAGCGTGTTTGCAGCAGCCTGGGCGTGTGGGCTGCCTAGGCGCCTGAGGCAGGGGAGCAGGATGGGGAGCGGGATAGGGAGAGGGGGCTGAGGGAGGCTGGGTGACACCCAGCACCACGCAGGGAGGGTCAAGGTGGCAGATGGAAAGCTACGGCTCTCCCCAGTTTTGGGGGAGGAGGAGGATCTCAGTGCTCCACTTGTGTGTAGCCTTGTTTCCTGGCTGGTTGAAGGGCTTGTCTGTGCTTGATAGCACTTGTTATTGCTCCTTTCTTGTTTGCTGGAGGAGGGGGGAGGGAAGGTGAGGTACTTTCTATTTAAAACCAGAAGTGTTTGTCATCTCTGTCCAGGTGAATTAACCGACACTGGAAGGAAGTACAATGGTCATGTTGCCTTTTGTAATCTGGGAAAGCCGTGGATGGATGTGTGAATCAGTGCAGGAATTGCTTTGTTCGCTCATGCTTTCACTCCTGTCCTGTTCTGCTTATCTGGCCCCTTACTGCACCCTTCCCCTCTCAAATTTTGTGCTTCTGACTGCAGTAGGACCAAGCATTGCCCCTTTGTTTTCATGCTGGCATGTGCCCAGCTGCCCCCTCCATCATCCCAGTGTGCAGTGGGTTTGTGCACCCAGGATCACCTACAAGTTAGGTGCCTGTGAGCTGAAGTCCTGGGTTTCCAGGCCCTCTTGGGAGGCTTTATCTCAACTGGGGACATCAGATCACCTCATTTCACAAACCGAGCGTACGAGAGAGTGATGGCAAGCTCAACATCTGATCCAGAGAGAGATGTAAAAGCTCAGCAAGCCCCGAAAGCGGAAACAGTGAAGTATCTGTGACAGTTTGTATAGCCTGGTAAAAGCTGGCAGTTGCTACATAGGCTCCTGTGTGCTTGTTTGTCATGTTATTGGCTCCACTAAAAATGCTGGTTGAAGGTTTGCTTTGGATCACTGAGCTCCTGGGGGCTTCCTGGACTCTCCTCTGATGGATCTGGGCCTGCAGTGGGAACATAACATGACAATGCTCCACAGTCATTCTCTTCTGCTAATTACTGGGCTCTTGTATGCATACTGCAGGTGCTGTCAGTCTTGTTTTATTATTCCTCTTTCATCTCCATGAAATCCTTACTACAGACATCTGTGTCTTTCACTACAGTGCACCCAGCCTTCAGTCAGGAGCTTACCCGTTTCCCTGACTAGATGCATAAGTCCTCCCCCACTGTCTCTGCAGAAAGTTTGCCTGCTCCTTCTCCTGCTTCACTTCCCACAGCTTCCCTCCCGCTCTCCCTGAGGTGTGCAAAACACCTGGCAGTAATACGATGAGACAAATCTCACTTGGCAGCTTTCAGTGTTGATGTGCTGTGCACCTCCCTCTATCCTGTCTCCCAGTATCATCATGGAACTGCTCCAAATGCAGCTTTAAACTTGTCCTTTCACCTGCCCAAATCCCTTGCAACAGAGCCATGGAAGTAGAAACTGGGGTTTTGAGCTTAATAAGAGGAAATCCAGTGTTGTGTGCATCAGCACAGTGAGCAAGGCTTCCTCCTCCCCTCACAGAGTGTGGGCTTGAGTTGGAGGGCCTTTGTGGGCCATCCTGACTTTAGTAGCAGTAAGCCTTTCTTAGCCATCAGCTTGTGTCCAAGACTACCTAAACAGTCTCTCTGCTCCTGGGCAGCCTGTTTTTGAAACCTGTCTCTATTAGGTGTGAGAAGCAGTACTTTTCCAGTCATGTAGCAGGGGAGGCTCAGGTGAGGTAGCCAGGAGAGCTGAGAGCACTTGAGTGGTCTGATGTGACTGTGAAACCTCTGTTAAATGAGGGGGTACATTTGGATGTACCAGTTGCAGACATGTAGGGTTGATTCTGCCTCGGACAAGGTGGTCGTTCACAAGTTTATGACTCTGCTTCTGCTATTTCCTGTGCTCTGCCAAACCCTCTTGAGTTGGTGCTGGAGCTTCTTCCTGGCTGTCCTGTACCTTCTAATGGGTTTGAAAACACAGTTTAGCAGCACCCAAGTAGTTTAGTACCAGCTGACAG
Organism: Sclerurus mexicanus; assembly: GCA_013396755.1. Lineage (NCBI taxonomy): Eukaryota > Metazoa > Chordata > Aves > Passeriformes > Furnariidae > Sclerurus > Sclerurus mexicanus. The sequence goes on from VWZF01004334.1 coordinate 48,581, forward strand.
CAGTAAGATGTGGTGGAAGCCCCATGGGAACTTCCTGGATGGATATATGTCTTTGAAACATACTGTTTGTTGACATTACAACAATTTACAACTACTTGCCACTTGGGAGGGGAAAATCCAAATTGCTGAAACATCCCAGTTTTGGTCTGATTTTGCAGGAAGGACTGTATTTTCAATATAAACAAAAATTAAAGATTACATGAGAAAAAGTACGCAGGAACAAAGTTAATTGATGAGTTAACTCAATTTTTTCCTTTTTTTTTAGTAGAGTTGGGATTGTTCAGTCTGGAGAACAGAAGGCTCTGGGTGAGACCTTAAAGCCTTTTCCAGTACCTGAGGGGGCTTATAAAAACGAAGCAGAGAGACTTTTTACATGGTCAGTAGTAATAGGACAAGGGGGAATTTAAACTAAAAGAAGAGAGATTTAGATTAGATGTTGGCAAGAAATTCTTTCCTGTGAGGGTGCAGAGGCCCTGGCACACATTTTCCAGAAAAGCTGTGGCTGCTCCATCCCTGGAAGTGTTCAAGGCCAGGTTGAATGGGGCTCTGAACAACCTGAAAGGTGTCCCTGCCCATGGCAGGGGGTTGGAATGGTTGGAATGGGATGATCTTTAAGATCCCTTCCAACCCAAACCATTCTGTGATGACATTCCCCATGATTAAGGTGTATCTAGTGCTTCAGTTCTAACTCCAGAGCACGTGCTCATTGCACTCAGAGCAGGTGTTTTGTTTCTCTTGACGTAAGGAAAAATAGAAGCTAAACCAGCTTTCAGGCCAGGCGTGCCCTGGCCGTGGAGCTAACTGGGACAAGCGAACTTAGTTCACATGTAATTATGCCCTTACTGCTTTTACTTTCTCTGTGGGATCAGAAGTTGTTACTTGTGACTACAGGGCCACTCTAGCACAGGGAAATCACCACTGATCTCAAAGATTTCTCTTTTCATGCAGAGAATTTCCTTTCTCTGCGAGTCTCCCATATTAAAATTGCCACACATCCCTCCCCTCCAACAGCAGTTGAAACTAGACAAAAATGTTAGTCTTAAAACTGTAGGGAAATTAGGAATGCCAGAGAATAAAAAAGTGTATAGATTTGGTTATTTGTTTTGAGCAAGAATAGGAACCTTTTTTTTTTTTTGCATGAGCCTTTTGAATGGTTCAGAGCCAGACCTTGGGGCTTTTTTGGCCACTAAACAACTCATGGACTTTTACCTGGAGAAACATGGAAGAGTTTCTCTGACCAAAAGATGCAGGACTATGGATTTGTGTCTGGAAATTTCAACATCTGTAAGACAGGATGGAGGAGGAGAACACTAATGCCTTCTTTGGGGGGAAGTCTGGCTGTGACTGCACATTGCAGCAGATCTTTTGGGGCTAAATTATGAGTGCTGGTATGACTGCAAGGGACCCAGTGTATGGGAAGCAGCCCAAAGCAGAAATTTATAGGTCATTTCTGATAAGCAAGGGATAGGGGATAGAGAAGACAGGCTGGAACACTAGAGGATGTGTCCCAAAGGTAGAAGAAAAGGGAAGAGAGCCATGAAGGTTTGTCTCTTTCTCATGTTTTTTCAGGTAGGGATTGTGGGTCGTGGGGTAGGTAGAAGCCAGAAAGATAAAAGTGGTGAATCAGATTCTTCCGTCCTTTTCACAGACGTATCCCAAATGTACATTCCCTAGTGCTTTGTCATGTCTGAACTCCAAATGCAATACTGGATGGGAAATTCCACTATATCCTTTGGGAAACTGTCCAACAGTCTTGAGATGGCTTTTTTCCCCCACTGCTTAAGTGTTGATGTAGTTTATAGTCTGTAGATATGTCCATACACACCCGAGCTATTCCTCTCAACCCATGTGCTTTACAGCCTTCAAATATCTCATGCCTTGTGTCATGTCCTAGTTACATGTTAATCAAATTGTTACATTCCAGTGTCTTGTTAATCAATTTCTATGGTTATTTGCAATAAGGCCCTGTGTTGCACGGACATACACAGAGAACTGTAAAGAGCCATGAGCTCCAAAGAACACACTTTTCCTTGCTGAAATCTTTAAGACTCAGGTAGAAGAAGCCCCACAAAACTTAACGGAGATTTTTTGTTAATTTTCTTGTTCTCTGAATGCCTTCTGGTATCCCCTTTTGGGTCTGAGATAACTCACTTTCCATAAGTTGCACTGCAGCCATTGCAGAGAGATCAACATCTCTGCTCTTTGACCAAAGTCACTTCCTGGGTTTGCATGGAAAACTAAAAAGACACCCCAAGGTATTTTTATGGTTTTATAACCAAAATATGGTTTTATTTTGGTGTTACTCATACTGTAAGCTTACATCAGGTGCTTGCCTAGTCTCAGTCTTCCTATGTGTTTCCCAACTCTTATCACCCACTAGGTATGTGGGTTGGGTTTTGTTTTTTTTCTCAGCTGCACTAGAACCAGTGAATCAGATCCATCATTTCATTCTGTAACAGAAAAATGCCTTTTTGTTTAGCAGGATGTGTCACTGATGGAGTCTGAAGAAACCAGTGAGGGAGAGACCACTCCCCCAGGAGCCAGCAGCACCACTGGGGAAACTTGGGATTCTACAGCAGTTGGAGGAGAGCATCATGCAACTCACATGTCAGCCGAAATGAGCACCAGCCCATCAAACTCTGCAAAGGCAGCAGAGCTCAGCACTCCTGAGGACTGCCTTCCTGCTCCAGGGAAAGCAGCAGACATGCTGGGCAGACCCTCTAACCCTATGCAGAAAGTACCAGCAGGACTGGAACAAGAGCAAGGGGATGCAGAGCCTCAAAGGGGACTCTCAGAATTGGAAGGAAAATTGCTTTTAGGGGAGGGTGGACTGGATTATTCTCCAAAACTTAAGCAATTAGAGCTGGTTGACCTGGAAAGCAACCAGGACTCTTCCTCTCACAGCACAGCTGAGGATAAAACCCCCCCTGGCAGCCCCATCCTGCAGGCTGTGAACCTCAGCACTGAGCTTTCTCAATGCCAGGCAGAACCGGCTTTTCATGGCTCCGACCCTCAGGCCCAGCAGCCAGAATCGTCTTTGGCTGATGGCATTTCCTCTCAGAGAGAGACACCTAAGTGCTATTTGGTGTGTAAAACTGTTTCAGAGGGGCATTATAAGGCTGAACCATTTCTGGATAACATCTCCAAGGATTCTTTGGAGGAGGTTGATGCTGCTGCAGAGCAGAAGCAAAGCAGTAAAAAGGTGGCACCAGGACCTCATGAACAGCCTATGTCAGAGGAAGAGGTAGAAGATACAGCTAAACCTTACACTTCTGAAGATGTTAAAGAAAGCTTAAGAGCATCCCAGGGTTTGGAAGAAAATATAGAGTCTTTGTCTTCCCATCAGTTGTCTTCCACCTTAACAAGTGACAGCCAAATGAGTTCACTACAAGCAGAAGGAAGCATCTCAGCTGGTGAAACAAGGAATACCAGCATGGTCAAAGTCCAGGGAACAGTTCCTAAAGAAAACTCTTCTACTTCCAAATGCCTTCATCCAGAAGGTGATCACAGAAAAGCAGAGGGGAGACCTTCCCCTTTAGCAGAGAGTGCCTTCCAAGTAAAGAATACTGCTAAGAAGAGTGAGGAAGTGAATGCTTCACAGCACAGGGAGCCAGGACAGGAGGAGACAGCATCTGAACTTCAGCAGGAGGAGGAGAAGAGAGAGTGGAAAGAGCACAGTCTGCCGGAAGAAGGAAAATCTTTGGAGCCCAAAGATCAGAAAAACAAGCAACAAAATGAGCAGGAACAACTGCAGAGGGAAGAGCTCAAACTGGAGGCCTTATCATCACCTTTTGGGTCAGAGATATCTTCTGTTCCCAGGCATAAGGTGGATATGTGTGGTTTGGAGAATGTTTTCTTGGCTGAGCAAAGGGAATCAGCATTTCCTCCTAGGGAGCGTGTCTCTGTGGATCAACATCCTGTGGGGGATGTGCTGCTGAAAGCTCACATCACAGAAGCGGGTTCTGGATGTCAGGCACCTGCTGTCAGCCCTCTGTCTTCAAATAACCTGAACCCAGGGGGTGAAGCTCCACACACATGCCATATCTCTGACCAGTCAGAAGACCTGGAAGACTCTGGCCGCTTTTCCATTGGGGGTCAGGATATGGGAGAAGCTCACTGGGATGACAAGACAAGACTGGGCACGGAGAATGAGCACAGTGATGGGCATGCAAAAGCTGTCCAGGGAGTTGATAAAAGAGAGGCACCACTCCATGGGGGAGTGGCAGCACCTTCTGGGGCAGAGAACCTAAGGGCTTCTGTTCCAGCACACCCTTCCTCTGGTACTAATAACCTGGAGCCACCCGATCCCATAGATTCTCACCCTGCTACAGGAAAAGCTGAACTTCTGGACTTCACTCCAGCTGTACCCTCAGGGCTCACCTCAGTGGCATCAGCATCTGGCCCAGAGGAGGAGGGTGCCAGAACAGCCTCTGTGACCCCTGAGGACTGTCCTGGCTCCAGCCTGGACAAGCTGCCAGACTCTGCAGAGAAGCCACCCAAACAAGCTGCTCCTACACCAGGGCAAACTGCTGTTCTACAGGCAGATTCAGGGGAGGCCAAGACTTTCCATGAACTCCTTACTTCTGAGGAAGGCTTTCATGAAGACCTCAGTGACCCATCTTCTTTGTCTGTAACATTCATGAGCTCTCTTCCTCTAGAAGGGAGCCTTCCTGGAGATAGGTCTGAGGTTAGCATTTCAGGGCCTCTGGAACCATCCCAAACACCAGGAAGGACTTCCACTCCCCTGAACCACCCAGAGACAATTCAGCAGAACTCCCCTGAAAAAAGTGCCATTATGCAAGGAAAAGAAATGGGAGCAAATGTGGATCATAAAGCACAACGAATGCCTTTGTTTGATCAGCTTGACTGCAGTTTAAACAAAGAAGAGCTTGGATCCAGAATTTCCAGTGTCCTGAGCATCCTAACTTGGCACTCTGAAGAAGATACAGTCCATGCTGTGAACCAGCAAGAACAACCTCTGTCCCCTGTGTCCCACTCAAGCCTACCTCTGGTCTCTGAGCCTGATGCCAAACAGCTTCCTCAGCCTCCCTCCCATGTCCAAAGGCCCCGTCAAGCTCAGGCCCCTGCACTTAATGCAAATCACCTTGTTCCACCTCCAGCCCCCGAACGTTCCCAGCCGGTGGCTCCTGGACCATACTCCGGGCCACACCTCAACTGTGGTATGGACCATAGTACCTTAGGAGCCATTCCCCCTGCCATAAGCCATCCTCCCCAGACTGCTGCCTCTGGGTCCCATGCCAACTCCGTGGCCTTTGCTTCTCATGGAGAAAGCCTAGCAGAGAAAGACGACCTTGTCCCGGTAACTGGGGAGTGGGATCTCATGGACTCAGGTGCCCATGATACAGAGAATTCTGATGACTCAGGGGTCAGTTTGTTAGCCAAAAGCTTTTCTGCTGTTGGAAATGAAATGCTCGTTGGCTGCTCTGACACCAGCCCTGAAACAGCTGACCAGCACGTGGACATAGAGAGTGGAAAATCCTCCCCTGACCACCCTTCTTGGCCCTCGTTGGAAGGCTTGATAGCATCCACAGACTCCAAGAGTAGAGACTCTGCACAGCTGCTTCCAATGCTCGCATTCACCAACCCAATCCACTTCCTCCAGCTCAGCCCTCCATCACCACCGACCACCAGAACAACCTGCCAGGAGGAGCAGCTGCCATGGGAGCAGCCTGCAGGCATCTTTGGTGTGGACACAAGGAACATCCAGCCTCCACTGGCAGTCACAGAGAAAACAGGTGAGAGGAGGGTCAAGCAAAGGCTGGAAGGAGGAGAACATCAGCCACGGCAAGAAATGGCTAAACATGCACCCTTGGAAAAATCATCAAGTTGGCCAGACAAAAAAAAGATCGGGGTGGTTGCCCAGGAGCCAGCAGCTAATGAAGAAAACACAATTAAACTCCGAGTAAAAAGCAAGGACTGGCACCGCCAGGGCCTGAAGAGGATGTCAGTACCACCAGACATCTTGCAGAGTGAGTCCTCTCTTCCATTTTCCTCCCCCACTGCCACCCCAATTTACTGCAGTTCCCAAAAATTTAGGATTAAATTAAATAGGCAATTTGATAGAGAGGCATGAGAGCTGAGAGCTTAGTGTTGCTCCTGTGCCTTGCTGGTGATATTGCTCGCTCCATAGAGCCCCTTCTGTCCTGCCTCGAGCTCCCCCTTCCTAGCTCTCCGTTCCCTCCTCCCTGTAGCTGCCCGTTTCCAGGCAGTAAGGAAGAGTCCCGCACACACCCTCAGTAGCCCATATCTGCTATCACTTCCTTCTTTGCTGCCTCCCTTTATTTTGCAACTGTCACTTTTAGGTTCCAGTTTGACCTTCTAAAAAGGATGATTTTCCTGTGAACGTAGGATTTGAGGTTACAGATAAAAATGCAAATTTGTGAAATCCAAGGTCCCAGCTTGCATGGAATACAATCACTGATGTCACAAGTGGAAAACATGCATCTTTTGTAGTGCAGCTGATTCAAACAATGCTTACTGTCAGGATGCATGTCTGTATTTTTATAAATTACATGAGCTTTAAACATAGTTGCTTCTTTTCAGCTTTTGCTTAGTTTATTTTTCAAACTCTGCAACATGCTGGATTTTTGGCGCAGAGGAAAAGGATGGGAGTGTGGAGGGGTGTAAAAGGTTTGGCAGAACTTGAATCAGCATTTGTTCTTGTGTTTGACCTGTAAATTCTTGGTTCTGAATTCTAAAACATTCAAGGCAACAGTACTGTCTTTCCCCCGATCCATACCTGCAGTCCACTCTTTGGGCTTTCTTTCTCCTTCTGTTTCCAATGAATTTATATTTAGAATTTCTCCACACCTCTGAGGAATTTGATTAAATCCCTCACAAACCAAAAGAAAAACCCGTACATACTCCATTTGACATAAGCAGGAGATGACTCAAGCAGCAGTTTGTGAATGCCCACATATAAATGTGAGAACTGGATTACAACATTCATTGTCAGGCCACATCCCTTTTAAGACTCTTCACAGGAGTGACTTGTTTAGATGTTCAGCATTTCTGCCCCAGAGTCACTGAGAGTTTTTGGGGCTTGACATATACAAAAGGAAGTCTTAAGACCTTCAGACCTGACTTCAGGTGCATTGATCTCCCGATGCCTGGCCCAAGTAGCCGAAAAGGTAAAGATTGCACCAAACAGAGCCCACAGATTGTCTTTGCTTGGACAACTGGAGAGAGAAGCTCGCAGAGTTACTGTCACCGCCTAAAGTGTCAGCCTTTTTCTTTGTATGAAAAATAAATGTGTCTCACAGATGTAAAGTGTAAGTAATGTCAAGGAGTATTAAAACTAGAATGTTTCTGACCCAGAAATAAATGCCACGAGGGCACCTGTACTCCAGCTCAAGACGGACTTAGGTGGGGTACAGGTAAGTACAGGTATCTGTGCATCATTGGGATTGTAGCTTCACTCTAAAAATGGACTTATGCGTTTACTTTCTAATTGTCTTACATGCAGAAGTTCCTTCTGTTCCTTCAGAGGAAGAAGCTCACAAGGCACACAGGGAGCCACCAGTCAGCTCAGAAACAGTTATACTGCGGTAAGTCTCTCCAAGGCCCCCTAGAATTCACACCCATCTCTGTTCAGCACAGACACCTGACACTCTCCATTGTTTCTGCACTACCAAAGATGATATTATGGAGTAGAAAACTATAATTAAATGCCTTAGGCCTGTGTTTCAGTCTGCCCCCTAGAAGAGGACCCCACTGCAGCAGAAGTATTTCTGTGCCTTTAGGCCAGTGAATCCATCCAGCCAAACTTTGACCTTTGTTAAGTAAAGCATGTAAAGCTTGAGTTTGTTGGAAAGAGAGAGGTCCTTGTTGTGACAGACCAGTATCTAAGGTTTGGATAAGCCGTCTCTGGTGCTGTGCTCTTCATTCACTCTGTTTTGAAATCTTTTTTCCCTGCCAGAGAGAAGAAACCTGCAGACACAACAGAGACCTTCAAACGCCGGCACTCCAAACTGATCAACTCCTGTAAGTACCTTCCGCCTCAAGTGCTGTGGCAGACACCTCTCCTCCATCATTTCTCACTCTTTGCAGTGAGCACAAAGGACAGAGACTCCTGCCATATGGTAGCAAAGATGGGATATTAGAGAGCAGGGAAAACAGCTGGAGGCAGTGACCCCGAGTCCTGCAGTGCACTGGGGCAGCTGGTGAGCTTTGCTTACAGCAGGTGCACATGGTCTCATGAATTTGGCTGCCCAATCTGAGACAGGAACAGAGTTTCCTCCAGGCTGAAGCACAGGGCAAGTAGCTGCTGCAGAAAGGATAAATGTATGTGTCTTGTTTCACAGCAAGATTGCTGTATCAGGAGTACAGTGATGTGGTTCTGAACAAGGCCATTCAAAGCCAGAAGAGAGTGGATTATCCAGAGGATCTAGAGTCGAGCTTTCCAAGCTCCCCGAGGCTACGGAGAAAAGTGCTGTCTCCCCAGGACTCGTACTTGCAACGTCTGTCAGTCTCATCCAATGCATCCCTCTGGCAGGACATCCCCATGATCCGGGGCAGCAGAGTGCTGCTCAATATGTCCCGTGAGGAGCAGAGGCTGCAAGAGGTAAGGGACAGATGTAACAAGGTAAATGGGTGATCTGTAGTCAAGAAAGAGTCTCTGAAAGGGGGAACAAAGAAGGCAGCAAAACCTGTGATGTGGAAATGCAGGTGGTTGAATAGAGAGGTCACCTCTACAAGCAGTATGGGGATGTGTGAAGCAGTGCAGTGCTGAGGTGCTGAGTTGTAGAGAAAAGCAGCACTGAAGGACAGACTGGACTGTGTTCATGAAAAGAGACATGGGGAAATGGAAACAGGATTAAGAGTTTTGAGCATGTTCAGTGCAAAAGAGCATATAAAAGTAATGCTGCAACATTCTCCCGCACATAAGCTTATGAGAGATGCTAATAAAACAACGGTAAATAATATTTTCTGTGGTAGAGCATGAGCTTACAAAATTGACCTGTCTGAGCTGCAGGACTGAGAAGGAGTGGGAAGATGTGTGTGTTCAGCAAAATGGTATAGGGAAACTGGGTAAGAGAGGAACTGAGAAGTGGATGGGAGGACACAGAGAAGGAGGTGAAAACAACAGCATGGGAGATATGACAGAGAAAAACATGGGTGGTGCAGATGCTGGACTTTATGGGAGTGTGTAAATTGGGGAACCTTGTGTAAAGCGTGTTGAGGGGGGACAAAATGTAAAACAAGAGCAAGTAGCTATTTTTAAGTCATATCAGTAGTCTGTTTTCTAAAGAAAGATTGTATGTAATGGCACACTTGCCTTTCATTTCTAAAGCCTCTCTACTTGCATCATGTGCTGGGAAGTTTTACTGCTTTTCCCCATCTCCTCTCCGTAAGATCCCTCACAGACTTGCGCAGTCTGCTGATGCTGTACTCCCTTATTTTATCTCTCAAGGCCAAGTTTGAGTTGATAATATCTGAGGCTTCCTACCTGCGCAGTTTAAATGTGGCGGTGGATCACTTCCAGCGATCAGCGGAGCTCCAGGCCATGCTCACAAACCAGGAGCGCCAGTGGCTTTTCTCCCGCCTCTCCGACGTGCGCGATGTCAGTGCCAGGTGAGATGTGGCCCTTTGCTTCCAGGACTAACAGCCACGTGGTACTTCCCAGCATTTCCATCAATAACATTTCTCACTCCTCTCCTGCGTGTTAACTGACATTTGCCTTTTTGGGTGATGTAAATCCTGGTGTTAAGCCCCAGATTTTATGGCTCAGTGGTGCACAGAGCTCATTATAGGAGATTGGAATGTTCAAACTGGTACCCAAGTGCCATTTGCTTCAACTACAAACTTGAATAACTAGACCCCATCCCAAACCAGCTCCTGCCAAATACAAGACAAAAGAGGCAGCTGCATGAGCCCTGACAAAAAGAAAAAAAAAAAGGAAAAAACCCCTAAGTTACAGCCATCACTTGACAGAAAGTAATGCGAATCAATTGAGCATAAGTCATGAAATGTGGACATGACCCCACACGCAAGGAATCCTGTATGTTGTAGGATTCTGTTCTGCTTTTCCTCCTGCAAGGCTTCGCTTGGCATATTGCTAAGCTAGTAAGGTTTGCTGCTACCTTTTCCAGTTCTACCAGTGGGATTATTCAGTGGGTTCCTGGCTATGTGTTTAGAAGAATGACCTCTCAAGAATAGAGGGCTTTTGACTCTGATTTTTCCTTGCTGATACCAAGCCCTAAATACTGATTATTGTACAGACATTATGCTCTCTAGAAGTAAAAAGCTCTCTTGTGCTTATATACGGGTTGCCAGGATTTTGGAGGACTGAGGCTGTTCCTGCTTTACTAAATGATATTGATATTTCTCTCTCCTTTTATGGCACCACATCCATGTGCTGCAGTTTCCTCTTTGACTTGGAGGAGAAATTTGAGGAGGACATGTTTACTTTCCGTGTGTGCGACGTGGCTCTGAAACACGCCCCCGACTTCCGCAGGGTGTATCTTCCATACGTGACAAACCAGACATACCAGGAGCAAACCTTCCAGCGGTTACTGTAAGTTTTCTCATTTGTTGCACCCCTCTCGCCTTGAATATTCACTCTTTTAAAAAGTGGGGAATGCTGCAGGTAAAGGCTGTTGATCAGTGGTCTCACTGTACCCCCAGATGAACAGGAAGGTACCTTCTTCCATTCAGTGGCATTTGGGATAGCAGGACAGAGCTGCTGCAGAGCATTTCTCCCATAGCATTGGAGAGGAAAAGAACAATTAATATCTGATCGAGTTGCAGGCTGTTCTCTGTCTGCCCTCTGCTGAAGAGATCAAAAATGACTGTCCCACATAATGGTTTTCAGTCTAATCATTAATCAGGCGTGGGCCTGGTCCTGGGCAAGGTTTCCTTGCCACTTCTGCACTGCTTCCTGTCATAACCACCCAATTCCAGTGAAGCCACAGTGATTCCAGGAGAAGGCATTGTTCCCAACAGCCTATTCAGGCACTGTCTCTGTGTGCTGCTTACTGGGACAGATCTAGTCTCACCACTGATTCCTTAAGGGAAGACTCCATTCCACACAGAATGACCTCCAGGATATTGTCTAGGGCAATGTCTACTGGGCCTACAACCTTTTTCCCTAATTCTTCAAGGATATGTCCATGGCTGATGCCACTCTCATACCTTTAGCCATTTATCTGCTCTTGCCCAGCATGGACAAGTGGAAGGCAGTGGCTATGTCTGGGAAGGTAAGGGAGCTCAAGAGTAGCAAGAACTGGGAAGCAGTTGTTTCCAGACCCTGAACACAGCCGCTGGAACTGAACCACTCAGTGTGAGGAAAGAATACAAACCACGACTGTCTCCATGAAAGGTGCACTACTGATAGAAGGAATTGAAATGTAGATGTCACTTCTGCCTTTTATTCCAGAGGGCTGTGATAGAGAGAGGAAGGATATAAGAGCTATATAGCCATCCTGTAGCTGTTAGAAACTCACACTTGCTCTTGATCAGCAGAGTGGTGCAGATTCTTGGCATCTCCTGCCCCAGGAACAAACCTTGACTGTTGGGAGCACTCCAGCATTCACTGAAATCTGATACTAGGGAGATTATTTATTTACTCTGATGCCTGAATGTCTTTTTTTCTTTACCACTCCCACAGAAATGGAAATGCAGGGTTCCAGCAAGTCCTGGAGAGATTGGAAAGTGATCCAGTATGCCAGCGCCTCTCACTTAAATCCTTCCTCATCCTCCCTTTCCAGCGCATCACTCGACTCAAGCTCCTCCTACAGGTAACTGTGTTGATTCTTTGCTTTCCCTCAAGTTTCCTTCAAGCTGCATCTAGGAGCAGCTGGGGATGTTTAACCTGGAGAAAAGGAGGCTCAGGAGTGACCTTACCACTCTCTACAACTCCCTGAAAGGAGGTTGTAGCCAGGTGGAGGTCAGGCTCTTCTCCTGTGTAACAAGCAACAGGACAAGAGGAAATGGCCTCAGGCTGTGCCAGGGAAAGTTTCTGTTAGACATCAGGAAGAATTTCTTCATGGAAAGGGTGGTCAGGCATTGGAAGGAGCTGCCCAGGGAGGTGGTGGGTTTACCATCCCTGGAGGTGTTCAAGGAACAACTGGATGTGGCACTTAGTGCTCTGGTCTAGTTGACAAGGTCAAAGGTTGGACTCAGTCCTGAAGGTGTTTTCCAACCTTAATGATTCTGTGTTTCTAAGCTGATCCTTTGTAAGTCTGAAAGTCCCATAAATATGAGATGGCTCCAAGCACTGGGAGCACACAGCTCTTCATGTCACATCTGCTGAGTTTGGCGAGATGCTCTAAAGCCACTCTGTTGCATGTTTTGTGAACATGCCTTTGCCAAACTAAACCTGTGTGTCATGGTACAAGTGCCTGCTGTGCACTGGGCCAGCACCACGAGCTGGATATGTGGATATGTTGGATATGCCTGCATGAAGCAACGCAGTTTGTATATTGTTTAGGACTGTGTTGCAACACTACCTTAATTGTACTCCAGTAAATAATGTATGGAGTCTTCTCAGGACATGTTGATTTATATTGTATTGAACTTTTTTGACTTCCTGCTAGAAAAACAAAGCAAGGGCTTCTTGGCTGCCCTCTGGAAGGCAGCCTTCTCTTCACCTGCAATTTTGACTAATAGGAGCCTTCCAGACAGGGAACCAGAAAGTCCCTAATAAATTACTTTTGAGTTCTTTCCATGAAATTCTTCTTTTTGTTTATTTGAGTTTCTTTTTAACAGGAGAAAAGGACAATTCTGTGCATAAAATCATTTGTGCTTGAGTTAGTGATTGCTTCCTATGCCATGTAACTTCTATGTGATAGTTAATATAAGTTAGATTTTCAGGAATGTCCTGTTCAATGTGACTTATCAGTGACATTCTGTATCTCAAATTTTTAGCCTTGTTATCTCCATGTGTCATCTCCTACTTCTGCTTTAGTTTCCCTTGAGGCTGGCATCATTTCTCCTACCCTTCACTGATACTTTGGTCCAGCTTTCCCTGTTTGCATTATGAAAAGCATCTTTTCTCACACAGAATATCCTGAAAAGAACTCGACCTGGGTCTGAGGAGGAAGTGCAAGCAACGCAGGCCTACGATGCACTTGAAAAGGTAAGGTTGCCAACCCATCCTGCAGCACTGCAGAAGGGGCTCTGGAGACTTTGCTGGATGGTACCAACAATACAAGTCAACAATTTTGGGCATTAAAAATACTAGAATATGTCCACGGGAGGGCAACAAAGGTGGTGAAAGAACTAAGAGGGCAAGACTTACAAGGAGTGACAGGACACTAGGTGTGTTCAGCTCAGAGGACGCTCAGGGTGACCTCATTGCTGTCTACAACCTCTTCACAATGGGGAGAGGAGGGGAATGTGCTGATCTCTTCTCTGTGGATGCAAGGGAATGGCTTAAGGCTGTGTAAGGGCAAACTCAGATTGGATATTAGGAAGAAGTTCTTCACAGAGAGGGTGATAAGCACTGGAACAAGCTCCCCAGGGGAGTGGTCATGGTCTCAAACCTGATTATGTTCAAAAGGTGTTTGGACAAAATTCTTAGATATATGGTTTAACTTGTAGTTTGCCTTGTGTAGAGTCAGGAGTTGGACTCAATGATCCTCATGGGTCCCTTGCAACTGAGGATATTCTGTGACCCTCCACAGCCATGATGCATCACACAGATGTGGCCCAATCCTTTTAATTGATCCTCATCCTTGTTGAGAGCCTTTGCCATCGATGCTCACATGTAACAAATTAGTGTGTTCACGTGCAGTGGTAGCTGTGAGCAGAGAACTCTAAAGCAGGAGTACCCTGGAATGTGACTGGCACCAGTGATACCAGACTACTTTTTTCAGGACTCACTTTTTCCAGTCTCCTAACCAGCCCTTTGTGTTCCTTACCTTTGTCTCTAATTAATGATCAACTCCAACCCTAGTCCTTGCAAGAAAAATCTTGCTTTAAAAAAACCCAGGACATTGCTCTATTGCGTCCCTTCTTCTATCCTGTTTATTAGAGAGGCAAGATTTAAAGTCTTCTGAGACAACTTGTTATCTCAAATTTGTACAGTATCCTAAGGTGGGCTGTTCTGTCTAGTGATGATTTAATCTTCTTGGAGTGTCACTTCCTTCTTTACAACCTATTCTTGTGCACAAACCTAAAGTCCAGTTTAACACGTTGCATGCCTTCTTGGAGCTCCTTCTGGGAATTGCACAGCTCCCAGAGCATTGCACTCTGAGGTGGGTGGGGAAGATGCCATACACCAAAATCCTTAGACTCCAGCTATGTACCAGCCAGCACTCTCTCGAGGATGCTGTTATGCAGCTGCCCTGTATCCCCCCAGGTGACCACACAGGCAGCTTATAGGCTGAGGGACCTCTGTGTCATTGTGGCCTGTCCACACAGGTACTGGCAACAGTAGTGCCTGTGAGTTACCAGCTCTGAGTTGTGGAAAATTGGAGCTGTTGTTTATCTAACTGGCCTGTGGTTACAGTGGAGCATCTTAAAAGAGCAGCTTCCAAATGACCAGCAAATCAACCTTTGTCTCCCTAGAGAGATATCTCTAGTATTCCCCCAGTATCCCAAAGTTAAAGCAGTGCTTGCCACAGAGATTTCATGTAAAGAATACCTTCCTTAAGAAAGAAGGATGATTACTGTATGTATGGAAAGGACTAGTATGCTCCCCTGGAAAATTACTCACTCTTCTCTGCAGTGATGCAGCCTCACCTCGAGTCCTGTTTTGGGTGGCACAATACAAGAAGAATCTGAAGATATTGGAGTGTCTGAGAAAAGGCCACAGAGATGGTGAAGGGCCTGAAGGGGAAGCCATGCAAGGAGTGGCTGAGGTCACTTGGTTTGTTCAGCTGGAGGAGATTGAGGGGAGACCTCACAACATCTGCAGCTTCCTCAGGAGGGACAGTGAAGGGACAGGCACTGATCTGTGGTCTCTGCTGTATTGGGAATGGCCTGAAGCTGAGTGGAGAGTTTTAGGTTGGATATTGGGAAAACTTCCTTTACCCGGAGGGTCGTTGGGCACTGGAACCCAGGGAAGTGGTCATGACCCCCAGCCTGCCAGAGTTCAGGAAGAGTTTGGACAATGCTCTCAGACACATGGTGTGATTCTTGAGGCTGTCCTGTGCAGGGCCAGGAATTGGACTCAATGATCCTTCTGGGTTCTTTCCAACTCAGGATTTTCCATGACTCTATGATTCTGTTCTGTGCTTCTTTTGCAGGAGGATGCCTAAGGAATTGTCACTTATGCTGACTCCTGAGCTCTGGAAGTAGTACTGATCTCACCAGGCAGGTCTGCTCCCACCTCACTGATTGTCTCTTTTCCTCTGCAGCTTATCAAGGATTGCAATGAAAATGTCCAGCGCATGAAGAGCACTGAAGAGCTGATCTACCTCAGCCAGAAAATTGAATTTGAGTGCAAGGTGAGCTCATCCATTCCCTGGGCCTTGCTCCAGCCCTAATGTATTTTCTGCCTTTCCTCACAAAGCCACTTGCACTTACTCTTTGTTCTCCTCTCCAGTATACACATGTTGAACCGTCTCTTCGTCACTGCCTCCCTTGCCCAACATTCAGATAACGGTGCCTGCCGTGATTTACACCTCTCCAGCTGGAGAGTTGAAACACTTCCTCAAGAGAAAGGCAAAAGTGCAAATCTAAAGCTCACGAATACTCATTTGCTCGTACATGCTTGACATAAACGTTCATTTTTGTCCTGCAGATATTCCCACTCATCTCACAGTCAAGGAGACTCGTGAAGTGTGGTGAGTTGACAGCACTGGACTTCCACAACCCAAGTCCAAAATGGAAAGTCACCGCCCGGCCCATCTACCTACACCTTTTCAATGACTGCCTGCTCCTGTCTCGGCCGAAGGAGTGAGTGCTTCAACACAATTCTTGCTGCCCCTTCTAATACCTGTCTCTTTTGGGGTCTGTGCTTTGGTGACAGAATCCTTTCCCTCTGCCTGCCAGCAAGTGGCAGCCTTTGTCAAGTCACTCTCCTATCCTGACCTGATGTGAGTATCATGCAAGTACATGGAAATTGATAGTCCCAACTCTTAGTTACAACATATGTTATCATAAAAAGATAGCTTGTGGTCCCTAGTGCAATGCTTCTATTCTGCTTTTCTATCTCTATAATGTGAAACAATTTAATAATAACCATTTATTCTAGTTTTACTTGGTAAATAATTTCTTGCTAAAGGACAGTTTAAAGACTAATGAATATGCAAATCACTGGTTTGTCAAGAGAGTTGTTGGTTAGTTGTGTTGGGGCTTTAGGGGTGGTGGTTTTGCTTTTAAGCTGTAAGCTACCAAATAAAATTATGTCAGGACAGAGCATAGTATTTTTATCCTTTTCATTAAATCCCCTCTCTCTCTTCTCTGGCCTTCTGAGAGTTCTAGCAGGACTAATACTTTAGGTGTCTGAGGCAGATGAAGACTCATTAAAAGCTTTTTGCTTTCCTGATGTCAGAAAACAAACATGCACTCACTCTGTAACCCTCATCACCTTAAAACTCACAGCTTGTTTTGCTGCTCCTCTTTCCCTGCAGGGGTGGACGTTTCGTTGTGTTTGACCATGCTGCGTTCTCGGATGTGCGTGGGGAGAAGTGTGAGATGAAACTCCATGGAGCAAACAAAAACCTCTTCCGTCTCTTTCTACTTCAAAATTACCAGGGAAAGAGAGTGGAGTTTTTGTTTCGCACAGAGACACAGTAAGAGCTCAAGGTTACCCTCAATATATCCCACTACCATAACCAGACACCTCCTGGGAGCCTGAGGATTGTTCTTCAGCCACCCAAATGCTGACATACCAAATGCAGAGGTCTTGAAAAAAATCCTCTTCCTATAACTATTTCCTTAAGAACTGCCTTCCTCCTTTCTCATTGTTTCTGCTTGTACAATATTTCCATAGTATGTCATACCAAAAATGGGAATTTTTGCCTTTCCCCACCTCCTTTCTCCACTTCCCCATTCTCTGCTTCCCCAGAGTATCCCCCGAAACCCCTCCTGTGAGCAAACACCCCCTCCCATGTCAGTCACTAGGCTGCTCTCCCTCACATTGAATCTCCTGTGATGTTTTCCAGCAGTGAGAAGCTGAGGTGGATCTCTGCTTTGGCTCCTCCGCGGGGAGAACCGGACCTTCTGGAATGCCCTGGTGAGACTGGTGACAGCAGTGGGGGTGGGCTGGCTCGGAGCAGTCACAGTCACTGTGAAGTGAAACATCCCAGAATGTTTCCAAGGCAGAATACTTTTTCTAAATAAAGAAGATACTTATGGGTTTTCCCCTCAGTGCCAGGTTGTGCCAGTTTTGTCTATTTTAACTACTCATATTAAATGAAGACCTGTGTTGTCCCTTCCAGTTCTCTGCTGTTTAGTGTTATTCCCCACCTCATCTGTAGCTGATGCACATGGGTTTATTTTTCCTTTCTTGTATATCAGTGTGATCTTTCCTCCCCTTTAGATGCACCACAGGTTCAATGCATAAAGACTTACAAGGCACGGGAAAATGATGAGCTGGCTTTGGAGAAGGCAGATATCATCATGGTTATGCAGTACAGCAACGATGGTGAGCAGAGTGAACAGTGGCTCTCTTAAATTGTTGGATTGGGAGGACAAAGAGACTCATTGTCTTCATTAGGATGCTTTATTTGGAAGTTGAAAGGGGGTCTCTTCCTTTGCTCTTAGGACCTTGTTGGAGGGAGCTTTTGGGGAGGAATTAAAAAATCTGTGATTCTTTTGCCTCATGTTGTGCTTCTCCCCACACCACAGGATGGATAGAAGGAGTAAAACTTTCAGACCGGGAGAGAGGCTGGTTCCCCTCGGAACACGTGGAAAACATCTCCAGCAAACACGTGCGGCAGAAGAACCTGAAGGAGGAGCAGCGTGTGAAGAATGCCAAGCAGCAGGTGTTCTGCAAGAAATAGGACTCTCTTTGGACCTGTACAGTCTCCCTGCCATTGGCATGCCATGTTTTTTCTATCGTGCCTCAGAAGAAATGCCTCTGTAAAGAGCATAATACAGCACTTTGACAGAACCAGGTGCTTTTAGCCAAAGAAAGCGGGAATTCAATCAGGAAATATCACTCACTTCCTCTGTGTCAGCAGGACTACAGCAGCAGGAGGAGGAATAAAGGTTGCATGTATTGCTTGCTTTGTGGCAGTAGGGAGGGACTTAAATTGGACAGAGGTCTGGGATCTGGACTTCTGAAAATATATTCCTGGTTTTGCCACCAAGTTGCGGGACCTTATGCAAGTCACTTCAGAGTTCTGCCTCAGTTATCCCATCTGCAAAATGGGGGTAAACTCACCTACCTCACTGCATGGTGTGAGGCTAAATTCACTAGTATTAGCAGACTAAGAGCTTTGAGTTCCTGAGAAGGAAGGTGCTAAGTGCAAAGCACAACAGAACTGAGGAGAGTTTTCTATTTGAACATCTACTTGTTATCTTTATGGTGTTGATCTCCATAGTGTAATTACCATGTAGAACAATTTATGTATTTGATCATACAAGTCTACTGGGGTTTAGATAGGCAAACACTTCATTGTATTCAAATTCAATTCAGTCTCAGCGTGCTGTTAAGAGACCTTGCCAGCATGAGAAAAGCCACTGGAGCGGGGAGCAAAGTTTTCAGAAGCCACTGTGATGATTTCCCTCACCTTAGGTATCATGCTGAAGAGTCTGCTCCACAAAGGTCACCTCTTTTCTGAACGAGTGTCCCACTAAGCCGTCTGAAATGACCCTTTTTTTACTCTGCCTCCCACTCACAGTAGATCAGTGACTTTGACAAAGATTTTTGTTATGTTTTGGTACATGCCCTGTACAGAATCACCATGACTAAGGCACATGCAATGAAGTGGCACTTTCCTGCTGCTGTTACTCTGATCGCTCATGTGGTATTGCATGCACCATTTTGCACACTTAGAGAGAACACTGAGATATTTAGCCACTGTAGATAAAGTCAAAATATGCACCAGGGTGTCTTCTTTTTTAGAACTCTCTGGTTTTAAGTCCAGTTTACATGAATTTGTGCAGAACCTGTCTATTTGAGGATATGCCTTCGACTGTAAAATACTGTTTCTGTGTTAAAGTGTTTGTATTCAGCTCAGTCAATGCAAGATAAGAATCAATACACCAAAGAAAGCAATGTGTAGCCTTCTTGCATTTAATATATTTGAAGAATTAGTTATCTTCATAATTCCAGCTTTCTGTCTCTGTAACATTCTGCCTTTAAATCCCATTTACATTGTATCTACTATAGCTTATTACAGCCTATTTATATTGATAATTTTAGCTGGATTAAAAAAAAACAAGAGTTGCTTTTAGTCTTAATAAACTCATGCACTTCTCCAGTTAAAATAAAGAAAAAGCTTTCTGCTTTCCTTGTTACTTAGGTTTTCCTCTCAAATGTAAGTAGTTCAATATTCACTGAATATGCATTCAGTATTTTCATTGTTTTTTCCCTATCACTCTCCTTTCTAAATGAAGTCCAGCCCACTATGGAAGTAAGAACAGGACACAATTATTCAACTGTCTTTCAATCTGTGGTCCAGACAACAATCTGCCTACACACCTTTTCCCTTAGAAGAACTGAAGCTGATCCCCAGCTAAGAACGAAAGGAAGCCCTGCTTCAAAATGAGTGACAGAAGAAGAGTTATCATCCTCAACAAGACCCATGAATGTTCAGATGTCCCAAACGCCTGCATGTCCCAGGCTGGCATGATTTTATGCAATACCTCAGTCATCAGGATCGTCAGTGTCTCCCCTGGGATACAAAATCCACTGCCTTGGGATCAGTTCAGCACATGTCTGTGTAAGGTCATCTCCTGCAGTCTCAGGCATCCCATTTCCACATTGGCTTCATCTAGGCTACCTGTACCAGGAGAAGGCAGCCATAGATATTGCCATTCTTAAATCAGAAGTCATTCTGTTAAACATTTTAAAAGTCAAGAATCCTCTGCTCTTTCAACTTCTGCTGTCAAAAACAAGCAGGCAGATTGTTAATTTGAAGCTGCCAGAGTGGTTTCTTTGCTAAATTCTGTATGTTCCTATTAAAATTCGACTTGAGATAGGAAACTTCAAGGCTGCTGTTGTGATTGACAGCACTTCTGTGCTGTTTAACTAGTTGGATCGAAGGTTAACTTCTCCCTGTGACAGGTACAGCCTTTATTTCCTGATGTCAGGCCTTTTTAAAGGTCAGTTTATGCCTCTAAGTGCTCATACCCCAGTTTACTTTGATTTCTTACATTTCAGATAGGCCTCAACTTCTCACTGTTTAGTTAAATTAGCTCTGGCACCATCCTGCCACCAAAATTGATAAACATCTGCACCAAAATGCTTCTTGAAACTGATTAACATGTCTCTGATTTGTAAGAGCTTAATCAAACTAGTACAATATCCCTTCCAACTGCACATTCAGGATACAACAATCAAGAGAGTATCTGCTGTGTCCTATCACAGCCTTAATTATGAGTCAGGATTTCTCCCTACATTATCTAATATGGATAACCTGTTTTCCCAGAAAATTAGTATTAACAGAAGCCTGGGGTTTGTCAAGCAAATCCCAGTATTTTTCTAGTAAAATCCCCAAAGAAGCAGGGAATGGGAACACTGTGTGAGAGGTGCTAGGTATCTTCCCCAGGAACCCGTGGAGATTGATACATAGTGTATCTGGAGAGTAGAACTTCAGTATTTCTATATTGAAAAAAAAACAACCCTCAGAGGCCACTTACACTAATTGCTTTCTGTGACAAGAATGGCAGCGAAGTACAAGCATGAACTACATTTAAACAGTTTTGTTGAGAGACAAAGTCATTGTTTATGTCTGAAAATCACGACTGCTGTCATTTTTCATATAAAGAAGCATAACATCTATATCTATCTATCTATATACATATATAAAAGCTCACAGCCCTAGAGACCTGTGTTGGTCCCTCCTCAAGGGAAGTAAATGAAAGTATTCTCCACAGTTCTTACACCCTTCACAAGAAAAAGCTTGACATTAGGACCAGAGCTCGGTAAATAAACACAACCTTGCTCAGAAACAGGAACTTCTAGAGCAGTAAGTGATTTTTATATTTGCACTTTTATCTAACATTGAAGGAGTGCCATCCCCTCTAAGAGCAGTTGTGTTTTGTCAGCTGAATGTTGTTACCAAATCAAATGCCATTTTAGCCACAATGACATTGCAGCCAGCATGTGTTGCAGCTGGTGGCTGAACCAGGTGCACATTAGACCAATCACACTGTCTCCAAAATGCTGGCACATGTTTCAGCTTATACTCATTTACTGTAGTGAAACTGCTCAGGTGAAAGCATCTGCAGAAGCAGGACTTTAGGAAGCTGGAGTGAACCCTGAAATAAAAATAGGAGATATTAGGAAAACACAGTGTAGGAGGATACTGCTGTGTCAGTAATGAGATAGTGAGCCA
This sequence comes from Sclerurus mexicanus, assembly GCA_013396755.1. Lineage (NCBI taxonomy): Eukaryota > Metazoa > Chordata > Aves > Passeriformes > Furnariidae > Sclerurus > Sclerurus mexicanus. Next base: position 70,000 of record VWZF01004334.1, read on the forward strand.
ACAACCATGGGGTGATGAAGGATGCTCTATTTTGGTGCATCAGAATGCAGTTAAGCAAGTCTCATTCTTCATGCCTTTGCAGGCAGTGCAGGCTTTGGTTGATGGAGAGCCAGGAGCACTGCTAAATGACTCCAGCCAGAGCACATAAAAAAGGGAATGTCTTCCTGCCAGCCCACTGAATTACAGGATCACTGGGTTGGAAGGGACCTCTGGAAGATCATCCAGTCCAACCCCCTGGAGCAGGTGACACAGGATCACCATCCAGGTGGGTTTGCAACGTCTCCAGAGAGGAAGACCACAACCTCCTTGAGCAGTCTGTTCTAGTTCCTCATGTTAAGGTGGATCTTTATGTGCTTATGGCCATTGCTCCACAACCTGTTGCTGGGCACCACCAAGAATAGCCTGGCACCCGCCTTTGAGATATTTATATGCATTTATGAGATCCCCTCTCAGTCTTCTCTTCTCCAGACTAAACAGGCACAGTCTCCCCTCATCAGAGAGATGCTCCAAACCCCTCATCATCTTTGTGGCCTCCACTGGACCCTCTCCAGCATCTCTTTGTCTCGCACTGAGGAGCCCAGGACCGGACCGCAGATAAGGATGCACCGCCCCAGATAAGGATGTTCATCTCAGGCACACGAGCTGAGTTTTGCAACATCTAGGTTTCCGCGGCGTGCTGTCGGCGGTACTTCCACCAGCTTCTCCAGCAGAGACTTCCAGGTATCCTCAGCCGTGCCCGAGCCATCTCCGTGCGGGAGCGGCGTCCCCGGCGGGGCGGTGTGCGGGGAGCGCGGGGTGCAGCCCCGCTCCTGCGGGGCGGATCGGGGCTCGGGCAGCCTCCCCCGCTGCCCCAGGTGCTCCTGATGAGCCGGCCGGGCCCGGGGCAGGACCGGGAGCCGGGCGGGGCATTAACCGGGCCGGGAGAGGAGCCGCCGCCGAGCCGGGATGGACGGGGCGGGCGCGCAGGGGGACGAGGAGGAGCGGGCGGCTGGAAGGCTGGGTAAGGGTCATTACAAGGGTCATTACAAGGGTCATTACAAGGGTCATTACAAGGGTCTGGGGAAGGGCAATGCCGGCCCGCGTTAATGACCGTGGGGAGACACTCGGCGACGAGCGTGATGAGCAGCACCGGGGGAGGATAATGGTCCTTTGGGGATGTTACCTGGGCGCTCCGGCCAGCATTCCCCCCTGCCTCCCTCATCCCCTTCTGTCTGGGGCTCCTTGGATTTTGGGGACGAAGGGCTGCTCGGCCCTCGTGTCCCCCGGGTTGTTAAAGCACCTGGGCGAGGGGTGGGCGCAGGTGCTTTCCCTTCCTCTCACACTGAGGGCTCTGCTGCCTCTGCATTTCCCGGCTGTACCTTCACCCTCTGTCCAGGGTCCCTCCATCTTGTGTGGATGGACTTCTAAGGCTGTGGTTTCACCTCTCCATGTGTGTGTCTGTTCAGGTGGCTTTGTACCAAATGCCCCCCCGGAATCCTTAAAAGCCGTGCTGTGACAGTGCGAGTGGTCGGCTTATTCCGAGAAAGGTCTAAGGAGATGGTTCTGAGAGGGAAAGAGGGCCTGGATTCCTCCTTGTGCACCTTCAGCAGCTCGGGTGGTCCAGACTACATAGTTCTGATGTTCCCAGTCAGCTAAAATCTCTTCTGCCTAAGATTGTGTTTATCTAAAAGTGGAACAAAGTGATGTTCAGTCTGCTCTCTTGTCTTATGAGAAAGGAGCGTTTTGATAACTCCCTCTTTTTTTCACCATGAACATCTGTCTTTCTCTCCAAACTGTTTTCATTGCAGCTCTTTTCCTTGTCAGTCTCAAGTTGTGGATAGGCCTTTGTCATATATTTTTTAAATAAGAGTGATTGTCTTGGAGTAATATTTCTGCAGATAATATAAAACTCTGAGGTGTCCATTTCTGCTACAGGTGGAATATGCCTACACAAGACTTGGAAATTTACTTTGTGGTGTAAACACAATATTGGTGTTTGCATAGAAACAAGTAACACCCCCTGCTCAAATCAGAGCACTAAGCTGAAAGTGCTATTCCTGATTTGAGGCGGTGGGTGAGTGACAGGATGGATGACACATGAAAATACTCTTTTTTTTCCCCAAATAATGTGAGACGAGCTAAGAGGCAGTGAGGAAGATGGTGGCAAAAGGAATTGTTCAGAACAGAGCCAGACTCTGCCTCACTTGGTTCTTGACCCTCCCCATCAGGATATTTCATCTCATTTAACAGCAATGGAAACTGTTGTTGCTTAACAAGATCAAATTATTATAGTCGCATAGTTTCCTGCTTCCGCTTCTTTCCCCTGTAACTCATTCAGTTCTCTTAATGCTGTAAAAAGCAAATCAGAAAGTCTTGGAACAACCTGGTATCCCCTCAAACTTCCATGAAGATTCTCCCATCTGACTGGTGTTGTGGGGCTCCTTGGTTAACAGTTGTTTCAGAAAGAAACATTGAGGCAGACAGCAAATCCTTTATTTTGGCATTGCACTAATATATGTTAAAACAGAGCGAAATGTTAGAATTATTTTTAGATCCTTTTCCTCCCTGAAATTAAACTACCAAGTTTCTCTGTAAGCACATAGAGCTGAAATGCTGCCAAGAGTCTGCTCAAACTTTCCTATCTCAAGGCAGAGACAGATACATGTGTTTGGATTTATTATTCTACTTTCCAAAGTAATATTTTTTTAAATTTTTTTAGTTAACAGAAATCACACAAATTCACACATTCTAAGGCAACCAGCAGGTTTCTGGAACTTTTTTTTTTTTTAAAATGTATATGCCAGCTGGAAAAATATAACACTTCTTTATTATTCTATTGTCTATTTTAATTATTTCTCTTGCTGTGTTCTCTCTGACCTGTCTTCTACTACTGAGATTCCCTTATAGTAATGCAGCTTGTGCTTTTTGTTAAAATTGGGCAGACTTCTGCACTTACTTTTGTCCTCATCCAGCTATTTCATTCCGTCTTTTAAGTCTGTTATTTGTAAGCGTGGCTGAAGCTGCAGAAAAATAATTTAAGACTGTTATTATAAGTTAGTACAATTAATGGTTTTTGCTTGGTCAGCTTTAGTATGGTGGAAATATATAAAATTAAAAAGGTGATGACATTTGTCAGATAATCCCTGCTGACACAGTAGGCCAGAATTTTGTGTCTTTTTTTGGGGGGTTTTTTTGCTCATAAGTCATTAATTTTTGTTCTGTCCGTTGCTCCAGAGACCTTTGTTATCCCCAGTGCTGTTTTTCCACTGATGTATTTGTAATATGGAACCTTCCCTTCATTCTCTGTGCCTGGAATTACATCTTCCTGTAGTTTACAGTTGGTGCATCTTTGTTCTCAAAATGAGCCTTTTCTCATTCTGATGTTTGAATATCTCCCTATTGACTATTTTAGGTTCTTTGTTGTTGCTTTCCTGGCAGAGCTCTGTCCTAGTGACAGTTTTTATTTTGACCTCTCCACTTCTTGTCACTGTTGGGTTTCATTGCGTGGTGTTTTCCTTCCCCCATAACTGAAACTCCCAATTCAGGCATGCTTTTTTCCTCATGCTATCCAGGCACATCTGACTTAGGCAGTGTGCATGTGGGGTGGGGTATGGGTTGGTTTTTTGTGGTTTTTTTTTTTTTTTCATTTTTTCCCCATAGAGTGCCAGGATGAAAAGGAGGACACGTCACTGAGTGCAGAGCACTTTGTGGTTGATGCTGATGCTGCTGGTGGCCATGGCACAGGGAGCAGTGTGCTCTCTTCATTCCAAAGCACAGCTGTACAGGAAAAACCTGAGGATACCTCTGGAACAGAAGATAGGATCAGCCCTGTAAAGAAGGTGGAAGAAGATGGAAGAGACATCACCCTGCAGGCAACTGGGTCAGCTTCCCAACACTCCGTGGCCCATGGCAGCCAGCTGGACTCTGCCTCGGTGGGGCAGCCATCCAGGTCCTGCATTGACATGAAGTCTGTGTCCCCAGTTGCTGCGGCTGGGTTGGCACAGGAGCCCGCAGGTCAGTCAGGGTCACGTGAACACTGTGAGAGTCACTACCCCGATGGGACACAAAAGGAGGCAAAGAAGAAGAAAAATATGGACAGAAGTGGAATATTCACCGACAAAGCATGGAGTGGAATCCCTGGAGCTCCCTGCAGGCAGGATGAGGGTGGCCCAGCCACTCGCCGCTCATCCAAATGTGCTGCAGCCCAGCAGTCCTACAAGGGATCTTCAGTCCTGGAATCCAGAAGTTGCCTTGATGCAACCAAGGAGGAGAAAAAGGGAGAAAAGGAGAAAAAAGCCTTACTTGAGAATCCACAAATTCTGCCACCTGTCAGGAAGAAGCCCCGCACCTTCTATAGTGCAGGTAGATACTGGGGCACCCACTGGTACAGGGGGACACTTGCAGTGCCAGTGGCACTGGTGTTTCCTTCCCCATGCTGAGGGCCCCGTGTGGAGGTGCTGAGCTACCTGGTACTGCACTGCATTCCACATTAGGTTTGGGTTAGGGTTCTTCAAATCAACTGTCTCATGTTTGAAGCATCGCTAGCAATGCTTTTGTTTTTATTGCAAAAGAAGTTTCTATTTTATTTTTGTGGTTTACTTTATATATATATATTTCTAAGTACAGTAAAAATATTCTGTTTTTTCCACTTCCCTCTCTTGTTAATATTTTTGTCTTGTTTTCTTATCACATACTCCCTCTCTCACTTCATCATTTCTAGAGCAGCTAGAGGAGCTGGAGAAGATGTTCCAGGAAGACCACTATCCCGACAATGAGAGGAGGAGGGAGATTGCAGCCATGGTTGGTGTGACGCCACAGCGAATCCTGGTAATGCCTGCACAGGGGACAGTGGGATCTGTGCACAAAAGGGAGGCACAGGGAGTGGGGCAGGGAGGAGGAGCTTGTGAGTAACCTGGTAGAGACTACACCTGCCACTGGTGACAAGGGGACAGCTCACGGGGATGGACACTGCTCAACACCAAAATGGCCATGGAGTCTGGGGCTGCATGCCCTGTATCTTCCCATTTCCTAAGATCAATCATATAATGGGTAGGTAGAAGAGGCTAAGTAAATAAGAGTTAATCTTTTTTTTGTCTTGAAGATCACAGGCAACAAAGGAAATCAGCGTTTGGGGATATCTTTCTGCTGTTATTTTTCTGTTTGCAATGAATCATGCAGGTTCTCTGGAAGAAAGGTTTCTTGAGGTTCCTTTCTGTAAAACAAAGGTTTCTGGCCTCACCTGCTGATGTGTGGAGGCAGTCACTGCTCGTTCAGTGTCCCCAGGTGTAGATGTTTTCCACTCTGAATGCATCCTTTCTTTCCGTTTATCAGGTCTGGTTCCAGAACCGCCGGGCAAAGTGGCGGAAATTGGAGAAGATGAATGTGAAAGGCGACAGGAAATATCCGACATCTTCAGCTCTGTCGGTCCCCTGTGGGTCAGATGATTATGGGTGAGAGACCTACTCTGTTTTTTCATTTTCCCACAACAGATACCTAATGAATTAAATATTTTCCTTTGCCATTTCCCTTTTACATTTAAACTATGGAGAGCTGACAACTGAGTTGGACCTCGGTAGCCTGTCAAATTTTTGGGCAAATGATAGTGGACCCTCTTTTAAGAGGGTTTGGAAAAAAAGCTGTTGAAGTTGCTGTGGCTGAAGCCATGTGGATAGCAAGGAATGAGACAGAAGGGTCTATGGGATTACCCCTTTATTTTATGTTTCTGTGAATAAATTAGTCAGGCACTTTGTGTTTACCTGGGAATTCTTTTAACCCAGTTCTTTTCCCACCATTGCTTTCCATTTTCATGGATTGTCACTTGGTGATGGAAATGGCGCTTTCTTAGATCAGTCTTACAAGGTCATGGGCTTCTTTGAAGAAATACAAGGTAGCCCCTTTCATAGCAGGGGACATTTACTGGGGGGGAAAAGGAGTATGTGAGAGGATAGATGGTCTTGCACAGGATAGTGAAGGGAAGAAATTAGTCTCCACAGGGACACATTTATGGCAATCTGGAGTGAGAAAACAGAACAAAAAGAGGAAAAATTAAATGAAAGATTGGAGACCACATGACTTATTTCACTGAACTGTCCCTGCTGGCTGTCCTACACTGGTGGCTTGGGGCTGCTTCCCCAAATACTGATGAGACAGCATTTCTTGCACTCCTAAGTCAGCCAGTGCTTTCCTTTTCCACCTGCTAGTGATGTAGGACCTGCCCACTGTAGGGTAGAAGAGTGTGTATTTGGTCACAATGCCCTGCCTTGTCCTCTGGTCCATCCTCACTCCCTTTGTGCTGCCTCCAGGGCCCCTCTTCCACCTGTGCCTCTGTTGCCTGACGTCTCTTGTGACCAGTCTGCCGTGCAGGGAGGAAACACTTCAGCTGGGAACTGCTCCAGCCTGCCCAGAGCACATCCTGCACCACTCGCCTCCGCCTCAGGTGAGAACCCATCAGCATGAGCATTTTCCATAGCTACAGCATAAGCTGGTGGAGCTGGGACATTCCCAAACACTTCAGGGAAGGTCATGTGAATGCCTCGTGCCATCAGTGTGGAAAGGAACACCAGGTCACTTGACAGGCTGAGAAAGTTGTGGTTGATCACCCTGGAGAAGAGAAGGTTCTGTGGAGACATCACAGCACATTCCATATCTGAAAGGACTTACAGGGAAGCTGGAGAGGAACTTTTCATCAGGAACTATAGGAGCAGAACAAGGGAAAATGGCTTTAAACTGAAAGAGGGAAAAATTAGATTAGATATTCAAAACAAATTGTTCCCTGTGAGGGTGGGCAGGCCCTGGCACAGGTTGGGCAGAGAAGCTGTGGCTGCCCCATCCCTGGGAGTGTCCAAGGCCAGGTTGGATGGGGCTCTGAGTGACCTGGGCTGGTGGAAGGTGACCCTCTCTGTGGCAGAGGGGGTGGAACTGCATGATCTTTTAAGACCCTTTCCAACCCAGGCCATTCTATGATTTTATGATTCTGGGTATAGCAGCTCTCTGGTAATTGAGTCTCTACCAGTCATGTACCAGCATGGTGGTGCCTCTGTGCTAATGCTGGAGCCAAATTTGCAGTCCTTGTTCATGTCCCAGTCCAAGCCAGCAAGGAATTCTGAATATGACTTCATAAGGATAAGTGATTGGGGCATTCTTCCATAATAGCTGCTTGACACTGGTCCTGCTGCTCGAAATGACGATAAAAGGATCACTCTGGTTATGATGTTCCCCATGGCAAATACACACGTCCCATATTCTGATTTAGATGGAAACGTTCTGGCTATGACCTGGGCCAAGTGAGCTGTATGAGGAAGGTGCACTGCACAAACTGTTGGTGTTGTAGAGACTCCATGCCTTTAAATATCCAAAGGGGGTTCCTTAGCTTCTCTAGGCAGGGCAGTTTTCCATTTTGTGCAAGGCCTGGAGGGAGTGAGACTAGCTGAGTTCTGCAGCTGATGCTGAATTTGATCTCTGTTGCAGTGGAGTTGGAAGTCAGTGGGGTGTGCTGTTCGACCAGGGTTCTACCTGAGCCCTGCTTAAAGATTGATGACAACTCAAGACAGAGTTTGTTCAATTGCTTATTCATGTGTGGAGTGCCAGAGCATTCCCTGGAGTCAGGAATGCTCCCTAAAGCATTTTCTATACGTGTTTACATTTCCAAGTTGTCAAAAATTCAACAGATTTCCAAAGTGATGAGGACCTCACTGCTTCCTTAGGGACAGATATCCCAAGCAATAGATGTGCTGACAGATGGTACTACTGTGTGCATTTTCCTGCTTCCCATTGTAATTCATTCACTGGGATTTCATGGAATTTCTGCCCCCTCATTTTATTCGAATGGTATCAGTATTTAGTTATCAGTATTAAGGCCAGTTCTTGCAACTAATTTTCTAATAATGAGTCTCTTATTTTTTTTAATATTGCTGATACCTTAAAAGTATTTTGACACTGTAGAAAGCAACTATAAGATTGTATCTATAAGCTTAAAATTCTAATAAATAGTTATGTATGCTAAAAGGATGTAATTGAGATACTTTCTAGATAATCTAATTTAGTATTTCTGTCATTTAAATTTGCCTGTCATCGTCTCAAGGCAAGGGCTACTTTAGTCAATCCTATGACCTGTTTAAACAGCAGGACTATAATTCAGTTAGTTCTAGTTTTTCCACTTCTTGCAACAGAGTAAATATGGTCAAAGTGTTTGAATAATTCACTGCTTTCCATAGTGATGAAGCAATGCAATCTGTTGAGCCCTGTATTTATTTAGATAAAGACTAAGGTTTTGCAAAATAACTCATATAAAGGAAACAAACCAAATATTGCTATGCTTTAGGAACCTCTCCTGGTTCCTAAAATATATCCGCAGATATGCTATTTAGTTGAGAGAGAATTTCATAGAATCATAGAATGGGTTGGAAGGGACATGACAGATCATCTCATTCCAAGCCCCTGCCATGGGCAGGGACACTGTCGCAGGTCACTCAGAGCCCCATCCAACCTGGCCTTGGACACTTCCAGGGATGGGGCAGCCACAGCTTCTCTGCCCAACCTGTGTCTCACCATCCTCACAGCAAAAGACATCCTCCTAATACCTAATCTAAACCTACTCTGTTTTAGTTTGAATCCATTTCCCCTGTTAGATATATCTATTAGAGAAATAAAGTTTCATTCAGGGATGTGATCTTGTCCTCTTTTTGCACTGAGCCTTTTCTTTCTGGGGAATCTGCACACTGGGATGCAATTCTCCATATGGAAAAGACATGCAGTCTTTCTGATAGGAGAGAAAGGTCCCACCTGAAATCCTGGTGCAATGTGAAAGGAAGAAAAAGGGCAAGTGAATGTCCCTGAAAGTGAAAGGGGTATGTGGAAAATGTGTGATAAAGATAGCTGGGTTTTTACTGCTGGAATCCTTGCATTTGCTGTGTGTGCATCCAGCTTTTAGGAAACACAGGCTTCCTCTGCTTGTCTGAAACCCTTGTGTCTTTGGTGATAGGGATGTGTGAAAGTGAGAGTGTGCTTCATTCCACTAGATCTGTGTGAGGGAACAAGCTCCCCCTTGTTCTCTTTAAATCCTGCTGGGCAAGAAGTAATGAAATCTATTTGTGTCATCTAAGACTGGTAAATACCTTCCAGATACAGATCGGAGGGGGGGTGGGGGAGGAAGAAAAAAGTACCTTTTCTAAGTCACTTTTCAGAAAAGGGGACATGCTTTGCTAGTACACACAAGCTGTGCGGTTTGGTGATTGATTTTGGACCTGGTTGCCTGAGGGAAGGGAGGAATATTGTCTGTGTGATGAACTACACTCTGCTCTCTTTGTTTATGAAACCCACCCTCCCCTCCAAATTTGTTCAACTCTAATCAAACAGAAATTACGTTCCTACAAGACATGGGAGAATTGGCGCCTGGGCAGAGTAGAGACCTAAGCTGGTGCACTCTTTGGGGGAAAATATTTGGTGTAGACAGTCCTCATAGAAAGAGAGATCTCATGGCACAATGGCATGGAAAGCTGCAGTTGCAGTTTTGCCTTGCTAGATGGAGGGTAACACAGTTATGGGGAATGAAACAATGAAATTTGCTCCTTTTCTTTGTTATCTAGCATTGCATAGGCAGGCTTTTCTCTTTAAGAATGAAACAGGGAAAATGACAGACAATGTGACCTGAATTCATTCAGGAAAAAAAGCTTGCTTAGAAATAGGGCCATACAGGGTCCAGCTGTTTGCCTCATTAGAATATCTCAGAAATGAAGGAGACAAAACTTGGATAGGAAAAAATCCAAACTAACCAGAGCAAAATAAAAGAGGGAACAAATAAATAAATAAAAAATTATCAATTTACAAGACAAAAGCAACTGCTTGATAATATCCCTCATGCAAGGTTTCAGCCAAATAATTTGTGGCTTGTGCATGGTGGTGAAGTTGTGCCCATTGACTGTGACCTGCTCGGCTGGCTATTCAGGTGCTTTCCTTGGCACCAGTGTATTTAACCACTGTCAGCAGGACAAGAAAATGATTTAAGTGCATGAGAACAGTACAGTCTGCTACCCAAGATCTTTGGAGGGTGTTCAGTGCTGCCTTTCCCATTGTTTTTTTCTATTTCTGGCCAGTACTGTTGTTTTTTTACTGTCCCACTGTTTTTTCCAGTTCTCCAAATGAGCTGATTAAAAATGTCAATGAGTTGCAGTTGAGATGTATGTTACCTTGATGGCACTTACAGCTTCTGACTGGTATATTGGTCACACCACTTGCCATAAGAGCCCTTTGTGCCTCTAAACTTCAATTTTGAGCTTGCTTTGATCTTAGAGTTGTTTTTTTATTATTTTTGCTGGATAGCATGCTTGAAATTAATGGATTTTTCGTTTTTTTTGCACTGGTAGTTGTTTGCAGTTTTTCTTGTTTTCCTGAGATTTCTTACTGACATATGTCTATCTCGGTGATTCATTGACTTAAAGCATTGGCTTATGTTTCCTTTCGAGTTAACCTTATAGAAAGAAAAGTTCCTCTGGTTTGTGGATGGAGATTTTTCTCCCCCACTGGTGATTTTGCAGGAAATCCTTTGTTTCATGTGGATGTACTGTGAGGACACCAGCCAGGAGCCCAGCCTGTGCAGGTAACTCTTAAACAAAGAGCAAAGTGATTATTCACTGGTGGAGATGGAATTATAATGGAAGTCTTGGGAGCAGCTGGATGAAGCTGGATATGATCTGTCAGAGAACAGTAAATAAAAGGCAAGCTCTAATGACTTCACTTCCAGGATTCTGGCTTTTGAACAAATTACTTTAAAGCTGATGATGGGTAGCTGACATGGCAAGCAGGAAGTATATCTTTTGAAAAAGTGGTGGGTTCTGGCCTACTGAAAATCCAGAGGAGGATCAGATTGATGGGCTTCTCCAGGCAATGCAGTTAGAAACTGAGCTGGTTCATTGATCATCACTCCAATTAAATGAAAAAGCCATTGCTCCTAAGTTTGATCAGTATTTTTTCTACTTTCAAGATGTCATTTGCATGAGAAATGTGTTTTCTCATGATTTCAAGAAGAGGATGTATCTCTGGAAAGGTTTGTGATGGCCCTTAATGTCTCAATAAAGGCTGCAATTACAGATTAATCCAAGAAACTGGATTCATCAGTGTATGACATATGGCTTGTGAAACCCCAGGCTGCTGTAAGTTCATGGACACAACTCTAGGACAGGCCTTGGTCTCCTTTGTGACCCATGAAAGATGGAGATCCCAGTCCTCCCAGCCAAAAAATACATCCATTTCTGTTAGTTTAAGTCTGTCCCACTCACTGGAAGCTGTTTGTGCTGAAGAATGGATCTCTGAACTCTGCCAGGATGTTGAGGAAGCAGCTATAGTAGGAGTAAGGCAGCTGTGAAGCTGGAGACTTAGAACAGACAATCTTGAGTTAAGAAACATGTCTTAACCAGGACTGGTTCAGACATCGGAAGCTGCAAATTATTCAATTGCTCTCCAGAAATTCCCAGGGTTGTCTCATGGACTGAAAACTCAGAAATAATGGAAATGATAAACAAAAACCTTGTTGTTACATTCCCATGTTCCCTGGAAAGCTTTCTGAGGTTATTTATCTCTCTGCATCACTGTCAGGAAGAGCAGCAGAATGGCAAAATGTAGGTATTATCTCAAGCCAGTTATCAGAATTCTCCATCAAACAATTCTGGAATCTTCTGTAAATATGTTGGATTAAGTAGATATTGCTTCTCTGAGAATTGTTTATTCCTACTGCATTTGTGGTTTATTCAGAAGACATAATTTCAGTGTCTGCCTTTGAAAGGACAGAGAAGCAGAGGAGTCTTTAGAAAAGGCTGAACCAGCTCTTTGGAGGGTGAGGGTGTCCCTTCAGAGTCTCACTGCCTGGGGGTCCTGTTACCATGACCCACAAGGATTATCTGCACTAAGTACTGCAAATATTTCAAAAAACAGAACTTGATTTTTAGTAGGTGGGAAAATGGGATAAGAAGTGGTTTCCTGGGCTGCTTGTATTCATCCTGAGGAAGACTGTTGCCATCTGCAGACCAGCTCATCCTCCTGTCATTATTGAACTGGAGCTTTACCTGGGTATAGACTGGTTTTCAGGTAAGTTGTGTTCCACGTGGCTGCTGTTTCATAATGTTTGTGTGAACAGTCTGGGATACAATGGTTATGAGAACCAGTGCAAATGAAGATTTAAAAAAAAAAATAGGAGAGATCTTCAGTTTCTTTTCTGGCTAAGCCATTTTGATTTGTGAGGACACTGAATATTGTCTTGGCTGGTGCTTTATTGTGTGGGAGTAGATCTGTGCAGTGTCAAAAACCAGGAATGGGACAGGTACATCATCGATGCTGCCTGACATGGATAAATAGTATGTTCAAACAGAAAAAAATAAACCACTGAGAATTGCATGGGCATGTGTATTCTTTAGAGATGCCATCCTAGGTCTTACTCCAGTGTTCTAAATGAGCCCAAAAATCAGGGCTATTGAAACTTGAAAAGTTTTCATTGAAACATCATGATTCCCTCTCGCCCTGGTTGCAGAGGGTTGGAGAAAACTGAATGTGGGAGGATGCAGTAAAGGAGACAGAAAGACACAGCCTGCTGGGGGATCTGAGAAACAATGCTGTGAGGTGTTGAAGTGGAATCTCCTCATCAACTCTCTGGGCTTGCATTCCAAAATTCTCTAAAGGTTGCTAATGCTTGCTGTGGCATCTTTAGGTTTTATGCTTAAGGCCTTTGATTCACACCTGGTGGAGTGCATTCAATGTTACCCTCTATGCCTGCAAGGGTGAAGTACAGCTGTGAACTCTCCTGCCAGTAGCTTCCCCTAAAAGCTTTACTATGAGTGGGAATAGACCAACTTCACCTGAACGGTCGGTGATGTTTTCTGTTGCCTGCCTCCTCCTTGTGCTTCTTCAGCCTAGATAGACTTGAAAAATCATTTCAACTTGTTCTGCACACTTGATGGTTACACTTGTGAAGAGAAATAATTTTCTAATTGCCATAATAAAAGAGAATCTTGTTCTCTTGCCCCATGTGCAAGCTTCTTGAACTTCTGTGTATAGTTGTTAATCTGGATCACCAGCATATGTGACTCTGACCTTTAATTTCATCTATTGTCCTCTTTCCAAACAGGCTGTTCTGTAAGAAACTCTCATTTTCCAGCAGCGACTGAGGAGAGAGGTCACCAGACAAGATTCTAGCCACCAAAAGGTGTTGGTGTCCTTTTCCATCTCCCAGCTTCTTTTTCCCAAAGACCTTCAGCTGACATCTCTGCTCTTTTAATGTTTGGTTTTGGCATGGCTCATCAGAGCCCAAACCAGGAGTGAAAATACGGTCAGAACAGTGACAGTGGATGTGGATGTGCACATTTGTGTTTCTTTCAAAGCACAGTTAGATTTTTCCAAAGGGCAATCTGTGCAGCACTCTCCTCCCAGAGGAGATGGAAGATGACTGAGGGATCATTGCTGGCTTTTTTCCAGGAAGTACTTTGCATCACTTGGCTGTCTTCTTGAGAGCTGAATAAATATAATATGCAGAGACTGAAATCATGAAGGTAATTTTATTTGGCCAATAAATATCATCCTGTGCTCCAGAGAACCTGCTACTACATCCTTGTGCTTCTCCACAGCAATGCTGGTACTTGCTCACTTTTATTCCCACCAGTTAATGTCCACTCTTTCACTGGCATCTTGCCTTTCTGTTCTGCTCCTCTCATCGTTCCCTCTGCTTGCTCCTGTCCATTTCTACTATGACAGCACAGTGTGACCGTCTCCCTTTTTATTCACAGCCTCCTTGGTGGCAGGAATGGTGGCACCTTGTGAAGCAGTTCAGATGAAGGCGTTGCCGCAGCTCAACTTCAATTCCAGTGGAGTGGAGTGCTTCCCGAGCCTTCCCAGCCCTCCTCCCATCCGCAGGGCCACCGACCTGGCCTTCAACCCCCCCAGCCCTATTGTGCCCTTGGTGCTGGACACTCCCAACAGTGAATGCAGCTTGTCTGCTCAGGAAAATGGCTCCAGGGAGGCGTTCACTTATGGCATCCAGAATCAAGGGTAGGAATGGATGAGAATGTCTTTGAGGGAGTTGAAAGAAGCAAACCCTGGGAGAAACCTCGGGAGGGTGAATCTGGGACATGGGACAAGGAATTAGGTGGGAGCATAAATGAAAAGTGAGGTGCAGGAGTGACAGTGTCTTTTAAATGGAGCAGGAAAAGCTGCGTGATGTGCATAATGGGACAGGGCACCTGCTGTGAGACAGGTGATCCCTCTGGCCAGAGTGCTTCCAGAACGGCACGCCTGTCAAGTGAGAGAGAGGATGTTTCAAACTTCGGGATGTGCTTTGGAGAGTGGGAAGATAATTCCCACTAACTCCATTGCTCAAAGGTCCTGCTGTGAAACCACTTGGCTCAAGTGGTTTCTGTTGCCCTTGTCCTGTGCCTGGCATTTGGGAGGAAGGGCTGGCAATAACACCATTGTTTATTGCATAGGTTGCTGTAGCTGTTGATCCCACTTTAATGTGTGGACTGCCTCTCTCCTTGCTCCCTGCAGCTTGAGCCCACCAGTTTCCTGCCATTACCCTGAGCAGCTGGAGCCATCAGGCAACCTGGAGACCATGTACTGCCAGTACAGCAGCCAGGAGGGAATTTACCAGCTGTCCCAATATTTCCAGCAGCACCAGCTCTCCCAGTTCTGCCCTCTGCCAGCTCACTTGGCCACCAGTGAGCTCTCCAGTGACCACTTCCCTCCTGCAGCACACCCTGAGTCCCATCCAGATTTCCTGGCCTTACCTGGTAACAGCGGAGCTGTAACTTATGGAGCCACACAGGGCTATGGGCAAAACCACATGGGAGGACAGCTCATGCCACAGCAGCCAAGTGGAAACTCAGGTAAATTTCTGAAATACTTTGTCACCCTGCTCCTCTGGAGTAACTAAACAATTCCCTGAAACATTCAGGGCAATCAGTGGTTTTACTGATGGCTGTGACAGAAGGAAGAAATGTGCACATGCAAATATTTGTATGTGCCCACATTGTTTTTCTATTTTTTTCGTATGCTTTTTTTTTAAAGTGCTGAGTGACCCATTCATTTGAATCAAAAGTTACTATGCAGGCTGCACGTGTCAGAAAGAGCATTAAATGTGAAAGTGTCCGGTGGTGCAGTGGTTTTTGTCTGGACTGGAGAACTAACTTTTCTAGGAGTGTACTGTTGTGGAGGTGAACATGCCTTGGATGTATGTGGGTGAGAATCGAGGCAGCAAAGTGGAAAAGGTGCCACAGCAAGTGAAATAGTTGGAGGTAGCACTTCTCACTCTGTTAGGCTTCTGCAGAAACCAGTTTAAAATCATGTTTCATATCTTGGGGTGGTGCAAAAGAAGAGAGAGACAGAAGCCAGGGGAGTGTGGATATAGAGTCTTTTTCTTCCTCTGACTTGTATTTGCAACACCATTTAGGTTAAGGCACTTCTGCATAATTTTCTAAAAAGTAACTATGTAAAAATGGCATTGTTGATGCCCTTGTTTTGTGTCTAGGCTTTGTATTTTGAAGTTATTCAAGCCCAAGTATGATCAAACTATAAACTCTTGCAGTTAATTTATTTGGACTGTCAGGTTTGTTCCATTAAGCTCACAGTCCAAAAACTACATCTCTTGTCTTATCACATAAGAGAATAAGTGTTTTAGACCACAGATGCTGCTGCTGGTTTTGTACCAGTCTTGTGGACCTTGCCAGGCAGGGAAGTCTGACTCACAGAGTCTGACTCACAGCAGGCTCCAAGCTGGCTCATGTTCCCATTATTCCTGCTGACATTGTCCAGGCTAAGTTGGCAGCACCCATGCTATCTGGCATGCTTGGTCTGGCTCCCCTTTCTGGTTTCAAGGCATAATTATTATTTTCAGTCATTGTTCAGTCTGAAGTGCCAGGAGTAATGAGAGGACTGTGCCCCAGTGCACCAAATTAACATTTTTATAGCGTGATGCCAAAGTGCATGTTGCATTCTTTGGAGCACGTTGTGTGAGCAGAAAGGGGTGTGTAAACGTGCAAGCTGATAAAGTTGAAAGACTGTTGAAGGAACATTGTCTTATTGTGTCCAGAGCACAATCAGCAGTGCATGGCTGTTCTCTTCAAGTGGATGACCAAGTTCCTAGAACCACAGAATGGCTTGATTTGGAAGGAACCTTAAAAACCATCCACTTCCCACCTTGCTACCATGGGCAGGGACACCTTCCCCTAGCCCAGGTCGCTCAGAGCCCCATCCAACCTGGCCTTGGACACTCCCAGGGATGGGGCAGCCACAGCTTCTCTGCCCAACCTGTGCCAGGGCCGCCCCAACCTCACAGGGAAGAATTTCTTCCTAAAAAGGTTTCTCGTTCCCAAAGTGCAGTGGGCAGGGAGCTAATCTGTCAGTGTAGACACCTGTGAGTCTTACTTCAGCATGTAAGCAAGTGAACAGCTTAATTGGATTATAGATATTACTTAACAATACATTCCTGGTTCCTGGGTTGCAGCTTTTATGAATGAAGGTTTAAACATCCAGCTTGTGCTTGGCAGAGCTGGGAACTCTTGGAAAATAGGAGCTGAGGAAAAAAGTTGGGAAGTGGGTGTCTCTAATATCACTACAAACACTCAAGATCAGTGCTGAGTAGCACCATGATATTTTTTTAGATTAAAACAATGCTATGAACTTCCTAAGTTTTTCCTCCCAAGAACTATGTTTTAGATAAATAAACTGCAGTGTAAACAGCAAAGAGATCCTTCATATGTGTGTGGTGTCTGCTCTGCTGCAGAAACCAGGAGGGCATGACTGCAATACTGTGTTTGCACTGAACAAAGCACAACATGCATATCTTTACACTGTTATTTTCATTACTCTGTCTTTTCTTTGTTGCTTTTCCCTCAGCAGACATCACTGCCTATCAGGCTGTCCCCTGGAGTGATTTCTACATGCAGGGAGCTCCATTCTCAAATCAGCAGCACTCCCAAATGCCATTTTCTAGCATGGCTGGAGGACAGTTCTTCACAGAGCCATATCTTCTTCAAGTGCCCAATGGAACAGCACTGGGATCCATGCCACAGGCTGGAAACCAAAAAGGAGGGACACCCCCAGACCAGAGTTCATACCAGAGCCACCAAACAGAGCCAGAGTTGGCATTGCTCGCTGAAACAGAGGACGTAGAGAGTAGCTGCAAGAAAGGAGACACCATTGTTGGTAATGAAAGGCCAGCTGATATTTTACTGTTATTTTTTTTTTTTTCCGAGAAGGAAAGAGTTCCAAGACAGCAGTAGCTCCTCAGAATGCAGGATCAAAGCTGTGGCATGAATGGGAATGGAACTTCCTTTTTCCTGGGCTGCCATCCGAGGCTGGTCCCATTATCCTATACCTGTTCTTAGATTCATCTGTTTGTAGAAATGGGGGCTTAGGACAGAACTTTACCATCTATTTTACTGAATTCTATCTCAGACACCATCTGCTGTGAGCTGAATGGCTGCCCAGGACTGATTATTTCTAAGATTTCCAGAGGTATAAACACCTCTCTTCAAGGCAGAACTTCTTCAGCATGAGGTGGGGAAAAGGGAAGGAAAGGGAGAGCTTTCTGTCTGGATTTCCATTTCCAGGCTTTTATTTTGGAAACAAAACCACCCTATTCTAGAATTGTTGAAAGGCGTCATATGCCTTAAATATTCTTTGGAGGTGTATGAGTGTGTGTGTGTCTAATTTTGAAATATAAGACATTTGAGAAATTCAAGGTATTTTGTGACGTGAAATCACATTTTCTTATGTATCTGTTTGGTCTTTTTACAGAAACTAAAGAAGAAACTAATGAGTGATGCTGCTCTCTGAGGGAAAAAAAAAACAAAGGAAGAGGAAACATTGCCATTTTAAACTCTGCAAAATAAGAAGAGTCAAAAAGAGAGACAAGAATAATAATATTTGCAACAGAAGCACTTTTTTGTTTGTTTGTTTTATTTTTTTCTTCCTTGTGGCCATGATTATTTTCCTGCTGAGGAAAGAAGCAGGGAAATTTCAATCAATAAAAACTTCTGGTCTGTGTTTATTGTTTTTTGGTTTGTTTGGTTTGGTTTTTTTTTCCCAAATCTCTTGACTTTATTCTTCTTAATGTTCTAATCTTGAGGAGCCCACAGACAGGAAAGAGCTGATACAGGCAGCAGAGTCCCATGGGTGGAAATTCCAGGTCATGCAGAAGTCGGAAGGTATGGCTGCCATCCTGGAATATCCTGGGAAGAGAGCACAGGAAGAATAAGACATATCCAAAACAGGGGGAGGAACTCCAGCAACTCTACCTAATTTTAGGGACTCCAGACAGTGAAAGAAGTGTTGTTGGAAGTCCACCATTATTAGTTCAGTGTTTTCTAGCTTTGAATTACTTTAAAAAAATTATTTTCACTGTAAAACTGTAGTAATAAACTACTGTAATTATAAATGCTGGCAGTGTAACCATCTCCCTCAGTTATTAATTGGTTTAGCATCCCATTTGAATTGATCCTTTTGATCTTGGCTTGATTGTCTTGGCTCCTGGTTTACCTGGGAAACAAAACAAGTCTCTGAAATCATTTGTCAGTGGCAGGAGCAGAGGACTGCAGGGGAGAGATCGTTTGCTCTGGTACATGAACAGAGCTGCAATCCCTAAGAACCGTGGTTCCCAAAGGAGCTGTAACCACCTGGGTGTGGGGGATGTATAATATGAGTGGCTAAAACATGGCTCTGCCTGTGTCCTTGTGAGGAAGGACCATTGTGTAGTAGGAAGATGGACATGCATTCCCTTTGCTTCTTTCTGTGTTTAACCTTGAGTCTCTCCTCTGAATATTTTTTTATATTTTTATAATTTTTATATTTACTCCGATCTGGGTGCCCCTCTTGTACTTTGTGAAATTAAGCATTACCAGGTCTTTTGTTTCAATTTCTCTGTAGTCTGTCCATGAAAAGGGTCTGGCAGGAGCTGAATGCTGCAGCTCCCCTCTTATCTCTTTCTCCTGTGTCCTGTAAAACACTGCTTTATGTCTGGCAGTGGCTGAACACTGCTGGAAGGCTAAGCAGTATAGGCAGGGACAGTTTTATATCTTGAATCTACAGATTTATGTGGATATTCTGGAACTTCCATTTCCTAGAGCAAAAGTTAATTTTTGTGTGTAATAAGCTGGGAGTTCCAAATGCCATTAGTTCACACTTGTTTCACTCATCCACAGCTGAACAGCCTAAAACAATATTTCCAAGAGGTGTGAATAGGAGTTTTCATTGGGATTACAAGTGCACTCTGAAAGCTGTTAGTGGTGACAACAGCAGAATTCCTCATAGCTGGGAATCTTGCCTGGATCCAAAACCAAGCCTTCCAGGAGGTGAAGAGGATAAAACCAGCAGAATGCCCATTCTCTTATAGTATAGAAGCAAACAATTTAGTGTGCTTTTTGGGAAGCACTCATTTTCAGACCTATGCCTTTTGGCTGGTCTGGTGGCAGGGTCACGCAGCCAGCTCCCATCTTCTGCCCACAGCATTCCCCAGCACAGTGTTATTTGGACACTCTCATCACTAAGTGTTATGTGATACAGTCTCTAAACCTTTGGGGATTGAATGAGCACTGTCAAATTTTTGAAATGGCCAACCCTTTGTGTTTCAGCTTTTGGGTAAAACTTAGGCTTCTCTGGGAATGGTTTGAGTGGAATGATCTGATTCCTTTCCGTGTTTGTACCTTAAACTTGTGATGTTCAATGGGGCTTGCAGTTTTGAGTTGAGATTTCTCTTCTGTCAGAAAGAGAAGGAAAGAGTGGGTACCTGAGAGTACTGCAACTTGTTGCACAAATGGGTTCAAACCTCTTTTATTATTCTCTTTTCATGTTAAGTCTCAGGAAGGTTTACTTTGTTACGGTGGGCAGGATCAAAATTCCAAATGCCATGGCTTTGTGACTGTGGCACCTCCTCTTTTGAAGGAGAGAATTGTTTTGCTTCTGTATTGTTATTTGAACTGGAAGTGCCAAGCCAAGAAGTCAGACATTTGAAATGAGACAGACTTGGTGCAAATGGATAAAGCTGTGCATGTTATCAAGAGTTACTGAGGCTTTTCCAAGTTGTTCTTCAAGGTGAAAAGCCAAATTGTGGATGTATTTGTATTGAACTTGTGCAGTCCCATGCCTGTAAGACTGGAAACGGGAGTGAGGTTGTTGTCACAAACTTGTTTCCACAGAAGGAAAGCAACTGTAAAGTTTTGTCCAGTTCCCCAAAGCATGACTGTTCAGCTGAAAAGTACACACATGTGCATGTCTATCTCCTACATTGCATATTTTAGCATAATTACATTTTTAATTTCTGCTACTTCTAATCAGGTAAATTTGTTATATTAACCATTTCCTATGTGCCTTGGCCAGCAAGGAGACATTATTTTCTACAAGCAAGTCCTGGTTTATGTGGTGAGAGCACATAAACTCTCAGGAACTAACTTTTTGATTTTAGTCAAGGAGATAAATCTTTCCTTACAGGCTTCTTAGTTTCTGTAAAGTGGGATGCATTAGAAAGTATCAATATTAATTCAGTTTAATAGCAGAAATTCCCAAGACATTTTTTTGCATTTAATATAAGGATTTCTGCAAATCACTTGAAACAATAATCTACTGCTGAATGGTACGTGTTGATTTTTCTTCACACAGCTGTGCTAAGCACAATACATTTGAAAAACACACAAACCAAACCAAAACCAAATCAATCACCTGTGACAGTGCCATCCATCTTCACAGAGAAATGCTGATAAGCATGAAAACACCTGTGAGTCCTCACTTAGCTTAATGATAATCAAACCTTCAGCACTGATAATGCCTCTGCCAGGTGAGCTGCACAGCTCAGTCATCAAAACCAGCACTGAGGGATTCCGGGACAACATTCCTTAGTCTTCTTTTGTGTCCCACATGCCCACGTCTGCCTGATCCATCAAATAAATTTTGAGCATCAAGCCAAAACCTTCACAGAGACCAGGGCTGTGGCAGCAGTCTCCTAAGGGTTGTTGCTGGAGAAATGACCTGCTGAAAATGATTTTTCAGCAAGGCAGCTGTAAATAGCCCGGAGCTTAAAGGTTGCAGTTGCATGCAGGATGCAAGCCATCCTCTTGGAATACTTCTTGTGCCCTCTATGTGTGTTTTTACAGCACTCAAAACAAGGGGCAGAAGTTCCTCCCTTGATTTCTACTCAGGAATTTTGAGGGAGGTACCTCTTGGGTCCACCTCATCTTCTGGTCCTGGGACAGAGAGGGATCCCAGCTCAGGCAGCAGTCCCTGCTGTGATGGAGGGGCTGAGGCACGAGCCTGTCCATAGTTTTTGGGGGAGGGAACCAGTCTCCCTTTCTTCCGTGGGAAGCTGATTTCATCCCTGCCTTTCTCCCTTACTTTTAGCAGGGAAATCTCAACCCAGCTGCTTAGGGAAGTTGGGTGTTGATTTTATGTTTGCTTCTTTTTTTGGGGTGAGCACTGAGGGGAGGCAGCTCTGCGTGTTCTCATCTGCAGTCCCACCTTCCTGCCTGTGGGCTTGGGCACAGGTTTGACACCCTGTGCTTGTGCCAAGCCTCTTCTTTGCATCACACAGGGCTCCAGAAAGTGCCATGAAATCCAAACATCATGATCAGAGGTGGGCAGAGCCTGTGATTTGGAGCTCCTGGAAACCCTGAGGAGTGAAGAAACTTTGGTGGGAGAAGGTCAGCGAAAAAAAGAGAGCAGCAAGGGGAGGGAATAATAAGAGGAGAACAAAGGGGAAAAGGCACATTGTGTGAACACGTCCAGGTGATGATGGGAATCCTGTGCCCCAGATAACTACAGTTCATTGTAAATATGTTTGTCTGTGCAGCATTCTGCTCCTGTGCTGCTGCTGCCTGGCAGCTCCTCCAGCTGTGCCCCTGCAGCTTTCACTCCCGCAGTGACCTGTGGGGTTCAGGCCACCTGGTGGTCCTGTGCTGGCAGAAGGGCGAGTGGGGGCCAGAGAGCTGTCAGCCACCTTTTATAGTGTCTCCTTTGGATTTTCACTCTAGGATCAGAATGTTGAGATATCACACGTCACCCTCTGAGGTCATCTTTGCATTTTGCTTGAGGATCAATTCAGTCTGCCTGAAACCTTACTGATGCCTCAGGAGCCCTTCAAATCATAGAAGGGTTTGAGTTGGAAAGGACCTTAAGGATCTTCTCGTGCCATGGGCAGGGACACCTTCCACCAGCCCAGGTCGCTCAGAGCCCCATCCAACCTGGCCTTGGACACTCCCAGGGATGGGGCAGCCACAGCTTCTCTGCCCAACCTGTGCCAGGGGCTGCCCACCCTCACAGGGAGGAATTTCCTCCTAATATCTAATCTAACCCTGCTCTCTGTCAGTCTGAATCCATTCCCCCTTGTTCCTAATGACGAGTCCCTCTCCAGCTTCCCTGTAGACCCTTTCAGATACTGGAAGGTGCTGTGAGGTCTCCACACAACCTTCTCTTCTCTAGGCTGAACATCCCCAACTTTCTCAGCCTGTCTTCACAGGGAAGATGCTCCAGCAGCTTCTGGGCACCGGCTCCATTTGAGCCTCTGTTGGGGATGAAGGAACAATAAAACAAAGGTTACTCAGAGACCCTCACTGAGAGGGGTCCCCACCCCAAGTCCAGGTGCTGCTCTCCTTTGTGGAATCACGGCTGGAGCACGTCCCTGGGGAGCAGGGGGTGCTTCCAGGAGGAGCTGCACCCCACGGCCCAAGGCTGGTGCCTTCTCTCACCACAGCCCAGACACTGGGAATGCTGTGGCAGCTCTGGGGCTGCAGGGCTCAGAGCCATCCCACACACAGCGCCAGCCTGCTCTGCCAGCCGGGCTGTTTACACTCACTCCCTTTGCAACAACGAAGGCTGAAAATATTTCCCATAATTTCTGTTTGCTGCTCTCTGCAGAAGAGTCATGATTTATTTTTACAGCAACCTCCCGTTTTGAAAAAGCATCTTCCTGTTTGTGTCGTGTCCCTGCAGTGGCAGAGGAATATGTGCCAGTCCAGCCTGGGGAGAACAGGCGAGATGGGACTCCACTGGAAATCTCCGCTGATTCATTTAGCTAATGGCTCGGGAAGAAAAGCCCTTTGTGTACTGATGACTGAATAGCAGCCAATGTATCATAAAGCAAAAGTCATTGCCTTTTTTATTTCTTCCTCTTTTTTATTTTTTTTCCCAAATTAGGCTCCTCACTCTGCCAGAGCTGCTTTACTGAGTCATTCCACCGACTCTAAACACTGTTTTAAACTCTGTCTGCACAAAGGGAGGAAATGGAAAGGGAATCCCCATCTCCCTGCCTCCCTATAGGCGAGGTTTGCCCTGTGGTGCTGGGCTGCTCCCAGGGGAGAGCCTCTGCACAGGGAAAGAGTGAGTAATACTTGCAGGAATATGCATCTCTCTCTTTACCCTGGCTAAGGAGCAGCTGAATAAGTGTGGAAGAGTGAGGTTGAAGTGGGAAGCGACACGGAGGAGGTTCAGGTGGGGATGTTCATAGCGGAATGCAGCATGGGCAGAGGGAAAGCCTGGTGGGACCCCCAGGGTTGTGTTAGGGCTCTGCTAACACAGCTCAGCTGTGTTGGGACAGCCCAGCTGCATCCCATCACAGAACCTGGCTGATCACAGTGGGTGCAGATTAGGAGTGCAGTGAGAAATGACTTAATTCCTTGTGAAATTAAATAGTTTCTGCCCCAAGGCTGAGCTACCCTGAGCCACGGTGGATGAATGGACAGGGCGTATCAGCCTGGGGTGCATTGGGAGGAGCATCGCTAGCAGGTCCAGGGGGTGATCCTGCCCCTCTGCTCATCCCTGGGAGGCACATCTGGAGTGCTGTGTCCAGTTCTGGCTCCTCAGGACAAGAGGGACACGGAGCTCCTGGAGCGGGTCCAGCGGAGGCTGCGGAGATGCTGAAGGGGCTGGAGCATCTCTCTTAGGAGGGAAGGCTGAGGGAGCTGGGGCTGTTCAGCCTCCAGAGGAGACACCGAGAGGGGACCTCCCCCATGTGTGTCAGTGTGTGCAGGGAGGGGGCAGAGCATGGACCAGGCTCTGCTCGGGGGGGCCCAGCAATGGCACAAGAGGAACGGGCAGGAACTGATGCCCAGCAAGTCCCACCTGGACAGGAGGAAGAACTTCTTTGCTGTGCAGTGACCCAGCACTGAACAGATTGCCCAGGGAGGGTGTGGAGTCTCCCTCCCTGGGGATATTCCAGAGCTGTCTGGACACAACCCTGTGCCGTGTGCTCTGGGATGGCCCTGCTGGTGCAGGAGGTGGGACCAGATGCCCCACTGTGGTCCCTTCCAACCTGACCCATTCTGTGGAGGTGTGGGTGCTTCTCCAGGGGAGACACAGCAACATCATTCCTCTCCTGGAGGCTGCTTAGGCTGTTTTGAAGCAGAGGGTCTCCAGCAGCACTGCTGGCTGAAGAAGGTGATTCCACCTGTGAAAACCCAGAGGAGAGAAGGGCTGCTCTCCAGCCCAGAGGAAGGGTGCCAAGTCCCACGAGGATTTAAAGAATCCTTTTGCTGATTTAGGCGATGGTGTCTTCAGCAGGCTGGGCTTTAGTGAAAGTTTTTGTTTCAGGAGTGTTTGCTCTGGAGCCTGAGCAGGTTCCAGTCTGGTGGGCAGGACTCCTGTGGGCAAAGCTCTTGGTGAATAATGTACTGGGCACCCAACACCCTCCCTTCATCCTGCCCTGGCTCAGGGCCTGGAAGCACAGAAAAAAAAAATTAAAAGGAGAAGGAGAGGGAATTCCCTGTTGTGCTCTGAATAGTGACTGTATAAACATGATGGTGCTGAATCAAATACTAAAATAAGAATAGTTTCTGTTTAACTTACTGGATCTGCAAAGTCCAGCCTAGCCAGGGGAAAATGGGTGAGGAACCCTGAGCCCACACAGCATAGACTAAATTAAGTTTCTGCTTCAGGAGCACCTTTTGCCCTTGAAGGTATTTGCACAAAATGAGCTACAACATAGTTTCACTAACATAAAAAGGAGCTGTTATCTGGAGAGGTGCAGAGGCATGCATGGAATTCTCTAGGACTTTTTTTTTCACTGGCAATTGCATGCAAAATGGAAAATATCCTGCTTGGAACAGAGCTGGCAGGCAGCAAAGCCCAGCTTAGAGACTTTCTGCAGAGGGTAGCTGATGTGCAGGCAGTGACAGGGAGGAGTAGCAGTCACTTTTTAGATGGTAGAACAGCCCTTTAAAGAGTGTAAATGTTTCACTTCAAAAAATGTAGACAATTATTTCAGTTAGTAATTCAAAGATTAGGAAGTGCTGCTATGAAGATACAACTTTCATTCAGCTCTTTTGTGCCTATGCATATGTGATCTGAAATCTAAAGTCTACTTTGAGCTCAGAATCTCTGTCTTGGGCAGTGAGTAGGTGTGTAGTAATTAGGAATTTTTTAGTCTTTTCAGCCAGTGTGTGACAGAGACCATATTTACTTCATATAATCTTAATTCCTTACTGAGTATTGAATAATTTCCACGTGGCATTTTGATGATGCACATTAGTATTGTTTGCCCCACAAACATGAAAGTATTCACGTTGCATCCTGCAGGAGTAGGAGGCAGCATCACAGTTCCCTTGTACAACTTTACAGCTTGGGAACTCAGGCACACAAATGCTGAAGTTCAGAAACAGGTACTGGCAATTGGCTGAGGTAACAGCAACATCTTTCTTCAGGAGGTACAGGCTTTGGTAGTGCAAGGCTCTCACACACTTCAGCTGTGTGTGCACAGTACTTTGCCAAGTAAACTCAGAAAATGAGGAACACAGAAAGACTCCAACTGTGTGACTTGTCTCACATCACTCTCAGCCTGAAGCAGGACAAAATCAAAATATCTTCATCACAAGACTGTTCTGTCTTTTCCTTGAGCTCCTAGGTTTGTTCAGCAGAGCCTCCGAGTTCCTGCCAAAAGGGAAGCACAGATATTTCAGATCTATACTATAATGCATGTGCTCATTCTTCTTCATACTGACATCACCTGAGATTGCAGTCTTAATTTCCTTTATATTCTGCTTCTGGCTGGGTGTTTGTTATTGTTGTTTGTTTCTGAGATGGTTGGGTTTTTTTTGTTGTTTGTTTGTGGGTTTTTTGTTGTTGGTTTGGGTTTTTTTTTTAACAAGTGGGAAAAGCTACAGTTCATGCTGTGGGGTCATACTGCCACATATTGACCATCAGAAGTTTGGAGTCTTTGATTTAATTATCTAAACGACAGAGACAACTGCTAGACACTATTGTAGTGCCAGCATTTCAAGCTGGAAAGGCCCTTCGTATATATTATACCTTGTCTGACCTCCTGTATGCCTGGACAATTCCATTTTCTCCCAGATATTACCTGTTCCTGCCATTCCCCACAACTTGGTGTTCTTGCTCACCCTGATTCTTATATCTATGCCCTGCATTTTATTTCCCTGCTTTATTTCTACCACTGACCCTTTCCCCAATCCCTAGTTTTTCTCCCTTCCTTGACTTTCCCAGCCCCTCTCTTCAGCTTCATCTCCCCTGATGCAAGTCTCACCTTGTTCCCAGCACTGCTCCAGGACATCGGGGGGAAGCTTTCCATGCTGGCAAACACAGGGAATGATGCACTGCTTTATCTAAAACTGATGCCAGAGAGGGGAGCAGGGGTGGAAGGAGAATGTGGTGCCCTCAGCCCCTACTCATTCTGTTCAGGTTACAGGGACTAGGG
Organism: Sclerurus mexicanus; assembly: GCA_013396755.1. Lineage (NCBI taxonomy): Eukaryota > Metazoa > Chordata > Aves > Passeriformes > Furnariidae > Sclerurus > Sclerurus mexicanus. The sequence continues at coordinate 96,644 of VWZF01004334.1, forward strand.
TCCTTCTCCAGGACTTTTTGGGAAGTGCCTCCAGCTCCTTCACTGCCTGGTAACTCTGAGGACTGGCACAAAGAAAGAGGTCACTGCTTAATGTGGGAATTTGCTTTTTTTCTCTTGAAAAATAACAAGAAATATCAAAAACTTCCCAAAGGGAGGAGCATAACCCTCTCAGTACCACCCTGGGGGATGCAAAGGCCTGGATGTGCTGAGGATTTCCTTATAAAAGAAGTCATTGTGTAAAACACATGAATGCCCTTGGGACTGCTCTCTTCTTCCAGCTCCAAGTGCCACAACCACTGAGCTGCAAAGTTAAGTGTCTCACTGGACATCAGGCTGCCCTGGAGATTGCAACACCAGGGCATCAGTGAAGGTGTGGGGGTGGGAGAACCTGCTCTCCTGTCTGCAGTACAGCGAGGTGGTTCTGCAGCATCTGCAACCTTTCCCTGTCATGTCACCTCCAGCTCCTGCAGCAACCTGGCAACACACCCAGGCTGAGTTTCACCACACAGCCCTGTGAAGCTGCCATGGAGTATTTGGGATCAAGCTGAGAGAACTGGCATGAACCAGTTAACCAGGAGGGCTGACTAGAGATAAAACTTCAAGGCTGCCTCACCAGGGCACCCGAAAAAAAGCTCAGTAAGTTTTGGGCAGCAGATACACCCCCAAGATGAACAGCTGGGTGCTTGGAATACCAATAAAGATCCAAAAAGCCTGTTTCCCTTGATGGTCTTAGATCCAAAAGACCCCAGAATGAGGCACCCTGGGCTGGGACAATGCCTGGGTACTGGGTCACTCCCAGACAGGAGGGAGTTCCTTGCTGCCATTCCCTGGGCAGAGAAGGGGTTCCTTCTGGGAAGGATTCTGGGGAAATCTGCTGTATAAAAGGGCTCTTCCTCCTGCCTTGACCTTGAGAAAATTTGCCTCTGGAGCACTTACAGCACAGCCTATCTTCCAGGCACATCCATAGTTGTCCATAAGCATCTAGGGAACAGCTTCCCACACAGGGAGTCCTTCCCAGGGAGTCAGGTGAGGCCATCTCCTCCTGGGGGCAAGCCAAAGGCAAGAGGCACCCAACTCAGCTCTGGCCACGCTGGGAAAATTTGGTTTGCATTATGTGGCACAGCTCTTGTTCCCGGGCAGAGCCTGATGACTATCTGCAGAGTTCAGGTGCGTGTGGGGCTGAGCGTAGGCGAAGACTTTGAGCTTTGTATTGTTAGTCCCAGGGTCAGGCTTGGGTGCCCAGGTATTTTGGTGACTTCCCCACCTGGGCTATCAGAACTGTACAGGTTAAGGTGTCTGCCAGAAGCTCACACTTCTGTGACTTTTCCTTTCTATAAAGCCATAGGTTCCTTGCTACTAAAAGACAGAAACCATCCCCAGCTCTCAGGCACTGCCTCCAAAACAATTAAATGGCTGATACTTTTTTTTTTTTTAAACACAGGCAAACCAACATTTTTTCCATTAGAATCATTGTTGGCAATAACCAAAGATACTTCAGTACATACAAAAACCCCATTCAACTTGAGGCACAAAGTTTTAGCCCAGACACTTGAACTCTGGCAACGCTGATAACAGAGTCCAATCACAAAAAGCATGGAGGAACTGCTAGGACCAGCTGCAGGGCTAATCCTACAGATAAATGTGATATATTTTGTTAACCGAAACACTTAGAGAAGGAAAGCTAAACTTTTTAAGAGAAATCTCCCCCAGGAGTGAGACGGGAGCTTTTCCAGCCCAAGGGAGGCGTGGTCCTCTCACAATGTGATGAGATGCGCTCACAGCAAGCAAGAGGTTCCTGTTCTGGGAAGGGATGTGGTTGCTGGGAAAAACAGAGGAGGCAGCTCACGAGATACACTGACAGGCTCAGGAAGGGGAACTGATGGCAGCAGAAATCAGCTTTTCCTAATTGCAGTGCCAAGTCAAGGGTGGAGCCAAGCTGGCACTTACAAAGAGGAGAAACTTATCTGTCTACTGGGCCTGGGCATGTGGGATTAGCAGTCCTTGACAGGAGTGACCTGCCAAGCGGCATTTGTTGGTTGCTCATCTTTCTGCCCCATTTCTACCTTCAGTTTTGTTTCTTTTTCCACAATAAAGTCCTTGAGCATGGACACATTATCCTCCACTAACCCACACTTTGGTATGGAACTGCGTGTTGTTTTCCACCGCTGTTAGTTGTTCTGACCTTGGCTACTAATGGCCCGCTGTGCAATGACGAAGGCCAACAGCATCTTGGGCTGCATCAACAACCAGCATAATCAGAGCATTGAGGAAGTTATTACCTCCAGCTTCTCGGCACTCGTTAAGCTGCACTGTGTTCCCAAAACATTTTCTACTCCCCAATAATCAGAAAGGCATTAGAAAACTGGAGCGAGTTTGGTGGAAGACAGACAGGATGGCTGGCATGCTGGATGGAGCTTTTCCAACCTGGAGAAGACCTTGTTGGGAGGGGGCTAAGGGCTGCCTTCCAACATCTGTGAGAAGATGACCAAAAAGAAAGAGCCAGGCTCCTCGCCGTGGTGAGATGACAGGCATGGGCTGAAATAAGAAAAGTTCAAACTTGTAAGGAAAAACTTTCTCGCCAGGACACCAGCCCAGCAGGGAATCAGGAGACTGTGAAATTTCCATCCTTGGAGGTTTTCAGGATCAGATTTGGTGAAGCACTGAGAAACTTGGTCTGACCTCATGGCTGACCCTGCTTTGAACAGGAGGTTGGACCTCCTGAGGTCCCTCCCAAATTGAACTATTCTGTGATCCCATGATTCTAATTATCTTTAAACTTTACTGTCCACATATCCTGGAGATTTTTACAGCCTCCGCTGTAAAAATTAACACATGCGGTGTGATATTCCTTCTGCCTCTCCAGAGAAAGGCCTCACTCATTAACCTCACACACCTGCCATTAAAACATGATTTGCATGATCAGGAAAGGGTGACTTGACTCAGTCTTCCCTCTTCCACCTATTTACACCATATTTGCCAGCCTGGTTTCTTTTCAAGAGCACTTCTGATGTGCACACAATACACAAGCTTTCAGCTTGGCACAGAGGACAAAGGCTGCAGCCACAGACTGTGCATGAGTGGGAAAAGTCCCTTTCTGTGCCACACTTAGCAGATGAATGCTTATGGGTCTTCCAGAAAGAGTTTAAACAGAAAGAAAATAGAAGTAAACCCACCGTGCAAATAATTTTCTTTACTCGGTGGTCTGGTGGTGTTGATGGTTGAGGGTCTACAAATCACAGTGTTCCCATGCTACAAAGCAGCCACCCTGTAAGGGCAGAGGTTCCTGGGGGGCTATCCCTTGGTGTTAAAAATCAGGGTAAGCAGCTGCCCCTGGAACTCACACTGTGAATAAAGCCATTTCTCACCTGTGGGGCAGCCAGCCTGGCCCATGGCACAGCAGAGCTGTGTGGCTTCTGCCTGAAAACAGGGACAGACCCCACTGGCAGCCCCTGAACAATACAGATTTTTCTGTCTTCACACCCATGCAGGATGAAGTCGCAGAGAGCTGCAAAAGGAGTGCCTGGTCCTACACAGGGAGAGGCAAAACAGTAACTTTATTTGGCAGTAACCCACTGCCACCCTTCACATTTATTTGCATTTACACTTGCTCTGAATAGCCTGCAAAAGGACCATGAATCATGAACTTGCTGAACACCAGCCCCCCTCCCCTCTGTGTTTGTTGTGCTTCTGGTGGGACAGCACCTGAGCTGTGGAGATGTCCACAGATGTCCCTGCTGGGAACTTGCTCTGTCCTGCATCTGCACTGTGAGGACAACCAGGCACTGGGGTATGGCAGGGAAACCCCAGCAACAGAGCAGCCTCAGGGGTGTTTAAACCTATTTATTTTAATTACAAACCTGCAGCTGAGGCGAGACTGTGGGTCTGGAAAGGGCTGTTCAGTCCTGCCCCACCTTTCCAGGAGCAGAGGCGATGCTGGAGGTGCAGCCAGCACAAAGCTGAAAAACCTGTCCTGTGACTCTCTCCTCCACCCTGCTCCTTCCTCGCACACAGCCAAGGAGCAAGAGCTGGTGATGCCAGCTCCTTGCATCCAGCAGGACCTGCCCTGTTCATGCTGGAAAGGGAGCAGTGGCACTGGTGGGACAGAGCAGAAGCCCAGTAGCTCATCGCGTGGCCAGTCGAGGACTAAGGGCCAGCGTTAGAACAAGGCATAAAAGGTCAGTTCTCAGCCACAGCCTGAATATCTATTGATCCCAAAATCAGCAGCAAGAGAAGAGAAGCATTCAACATGCTATGAATGGCTGCCTTGTGGATTCATTTTGTGGGAGCCACGCATGTGGAAGCCTGTGCCCAGCAGTGGAAAAATCTCACTGAGCTATTTTTATTACTGCCAGTAAAGTCTGGCAAATGTCTACACGTTCTAGGTTCATTTAAAAATGACTTTTGATAGGGTTCAAGGTCCTCACTGCTAGCAGTTCAAATTAGGTCATCTCCTGAGAGCTGCCAAGAGGCAGAAAGGGGTGCCTATTTTATAATCATAATTATACAGTGACCATAGGCCCCCTAAATTTAGAAACCCAACAAAACCCAGCTTGGGCTCTGCAATTGGATCAGCAACTATCACTCAAGGACAGCAGTCTGTGGTCCCCATGGGATGTCCCTCTCGGGTGGGAGCTGCAAACCCTCACCTGCCTCTACCTTATCAACCTGCTGCCAGCAGTGGGCTGGTAGTGAAAAATAAAGAAAATGGGACGAAAAAATGATGCTGGAGAAGTTGGAGGGAGCCTTGGCACTGTTCATATCATTGCCTCCAGCTGGAGGCTGGCTGGACAGCTTTACTGAGGCTTGCAAGATCCTGCAAGGAAACAGGGCAGGGCTCAGCCTGAACTGCTCAGCACATCCACCATGGAAACAGCATGTGACTCACATTTATCTATGGGATTTCAGGCCCCACCACCTTTTATACCCCTCTCCTCCTTCAGGACAAGTGCTCTGAGCCCACCATCTGCAAGGCTTGCCTGGACTTGGAGATGCCTCTGAAGAGCAAAAACAGTGGAGATGTGCAGGTAGTTCCTAAAAACTCTACAAACACTTCATATTCTTTTCTCCCAGTGGGTGGAGAGCGAGGAGTCCTGACTGTCAAAATAAATCCAGATTTTCCTGTCTACTGGAGCAAATCCTTTAGGAGCATTTCTGGAAGTCACCCTGCATGTAACAACACCCTCCCCTTCTGCAAACACATCTTCTCTACACCCTCCATGAGTAAGCCTATTAATTGCTGAAACATAGGGTGGATTTAAGTTTTTGAAGTGTGTGTGAGAGGATAGGATATATTCCAACCCTCCCTCTGTGTGGGGCTCACCCCTTTCTTTCCACTATAGCCAGTTTCTTCCCACACCCTTTTCTCGTTTCGGGAACCCGCTGTCATTTTTTTTCCCTGGACTCAATTACGGCACTCATGTGCTAGGACTGCTGTAAAATGGCAACTTGCCCTACCACTGACCACTCTCCCAGCTCCACTGTAAAGAAACTATTTTCCAGCAATAAACCCTGTCCCCCTGGAAAACCAGGCTCTTCCTGCCTTGGTGCACTTCTTCCAACAGAGCTGACCAGGCAACTGGCTTGAGACTATCTCTATTCCTGAGCACGGTAGTTCCCATTTTCCAAAATAAGTCTAAAACTCTTTCTTCTGGCATAATTGCCTTGCAGATCACCAAGTTCACTTTCCTCAGGCCTTCACTGCTAAATCCTTGCCCCTTAGTCACACATTTATTTTTCTTAAACTTGCAATAGGCTTGTTTCCTGGTGCAAATTCCCATGTTCTCCATGCACTCCATTAAACACACAAATAGCCACATCTTAGAGTGGTTTGGTTTTATCTGCCCTTTTTTTCCTCCCAGGAGTAAAGAGGCACAGCTGAGAGCAGCATCAGAGCACTTCCCATCCCTGGAAGTGTCCAAGGCCAGGTTGGATGGGGCTCTGAGCGACCTGGGCTAGTGGAAAGTGTCCCTGCCCATGGCAGGGGGTTGGATTGAGATGGTCTTTACAGTCCCTTCCCACCCAAACCATTCTGATTTAGCAGTGTTACAGGCAGTGTTTTATTAAAGTGCTTAACAGGACTTACATTACCAGTTATCATTCTTCTATCCAAATCCAAGGAGGTACTTAGACCAGGACTGCTCTGATCCCACAACTCTTTGCTATCCACAAGCAATTCCCATAAAGAATACATAGGGTCACGTTTGGCCAAAAAACAGCTATTTTAAGCAAATTTACAACACAGAATTAGCAGCACCTGTGTTTAAAGAACTGCTTGTGTTTGGAAACAAAGCTGCTTAAGCTCTTTTCCTTTCTGGAGTGGTTTCTCACATTCTAGGGAGGCTTTAAGGTTTTATCATAGCTGCACCTTTGTTCAGTGATGGGGAACTAGAATGGCACAGAACAAAGAAGTATTTTGCTTTTGTATGTTTTCCTTTATCCTATCTATTCCTCCCACTAGACATCCCACCTCTAGGATGTTTTCCTACTCCTTTTTCCCAGCATCAGTACTTGCTTCTCTGGTCACCCAAAAACCTGGGCAGATGCCTTCCTAAGAGGGATCCTGTACTCTCTGCCTCCACAAGTATTTCACCCATTCCTGCTTTCAAGAAAAATCTGTAACCCCTTTTGCACACTTGAGCCTCCATGTATTACCTCACCAGTCACTTTCTGTTCCTGCCCTACCTCAAGGATGGGAACTTGCGCACTGTTGGGACAGTCAGTGCTACAAAGTGCTTAGAACCCAATTCTTCAGGAAATTTGATCACAATTGCTACCTGTAAAGTGCAACTTAACATATAACTAATCAATATTCATTACTGACATACTCATTCCAGACTAGCTTGCTGATCTTGGGATGGGTAGAATAAGGTTTTGCATCTGTAGCCCATGTTCTAAAAGGAAAGTAATAAGGATCAGCTCTTCCTTCTCTGCTAAAACAAGACTTACCCACCTGTTGATTACTCAGAATAACACCAATTGACATGCACAGGATGTTCAAACAGAAGGGCAAAAGACTGGGCTGTGGGTCTTAAAAAAAAAAAAATACAGGGGGCAGGCATCAGAGCACAGAGTGTTGCATAAACACTGTGGTTAAGGAAGCAGCATTGCAGGCTAAAGATTAACGTTCAGGAAAACCCCCTCCAGCTTCTGTGGAACACCAACAGCGGCAGTTCTTAAGTCTTCTGGATCTTCAGCCGAGCTGGATGTCAGTGAGTTTCCTCTGCAGCCACTGCCCAAAGCCATGTCAGGATACGAAGTGCTGAGCCTACAGCTCAGTTCTCCTCTCCCCAGTCACAACCCACTGCGTTTTCTTGGACTCTGCCAAGGGAGGTGGTCGAATCACGACCCCTTGGAGGTGTTCAGAAAGTGACTGGACGTGGCACTTAGTGCTCTGGGCTGGCTGACAACGTGGTGATCCAGCAAAGGATGAACTTGCTGATCTTAGAGGTCTTTTCCAACTTAATTGATTCTGGGAACAGGGAGCAAAAAAACCCAAAGGCAGCTGAAGTCAGCAGTAAACTCTCATGATGGCTGACAGCAATTCACCTCAGCTCTTCCAGGTGCCACATTCAGTCTCATGCCCAGAATTACACAGCGGTAATACTTCTCAGTTCTGCAGGAGCTCAGGGACAGGGTAGGTCTCAAATTCCCATGAGACTGCATTTTTTCCCTCCAGGTTCTCACATATACCCAGAGGGAAAAAAAAATTATCAACTCCTTTCTGGAGTCATTCTACTCTGCAAGACACAGAAAAGCATGATTACCATTTGGATTTTTTTAAATTATTTTTTTTTCCGAAAGCCCATGAACATAGAACAGTGCAACATGTTACACAGGAGAGCTGCATGGTTCCCTCAGACAAGTGACAGTGGGTAACACAAAGGTGGCAATACACTCATGCATCATTCAGAGCTTCAACCAGAGCCCAACTCTCACCAACTCTGGTATTTCTCATAGTAAATACCAACCTCCTTGCAAGAGAAAAGTGGGAACAAGCAAGGACTACCAAGAGACATTTGTAGTACCCAGAGGACAAAGACCAGAAGCTTCTGAGAACACAGATGAGATATTACAGTGAGGGCACACCAGGTATAGCACATGAACTTGCTGGTAAGGACCCAAGTCCATGGGCAGGCCCCACCAGAAGGTATTTGAGACAAAACCCACTTAAAAAGCCATTTAGAGTAGAAGAACAGGACAAATTGGTAATTCTTCAGGCTAAGGGTTCCACACTGATGTCTCTGCTCTCTCACATATCCATTTTTTAACAGGATAAGCCACAACTCTACAACTGCAGAGCTGGACAGTAACTTCTCATGTGACTTAGATTTATTCCACTTGGAAACCTGAGATTTGGCACACATGTTGTAAGCCCTTGAGATTGTACCTCGCTGGCTTTGGAGACACAAAGCCAGCCAGTGCAAAAATCCTGAGCAAACACTAGGGAATCTGCCTTGCCAAGGGACCGAGGCCATGCCCAGGTGCCAGGGGACAGTTCTGTCACAGCACACAGGCTGATGTCTCCAGGGCAGAGCCCAGCCTGGCTGCATCAAGGTACCAGTGCCTGCACACCACCCTGGTGACAGTCAGCCTTTGCCACCCTCCAGGAAGGTGACAGGAGAAGCGTTAGAGCAGTGACATTTTAGGAATATAATCAAGACCTGCTTTTGTTCACACACGCCAAGGAAAGGAGGAATGATCACACCTTCCCTAATGTGCTCTGACAGCATCTCCTGTTCCTTGGAATTCCCTTCAAACATGGCATTGGCATAGGAGTTATTTTCTGCTTTATACTAAAGCCCCAGTCATTTAACACTTGACGTTAAGCAAGTTCCAGTCCATGCTATGCATCAAACTGTAGGATTAATCAACATAGCAACCTCTCCTCTCCCCCATAAGCAATACAATACATCTTATTCTTTATTAAGTATCAAATTGTCTCCAACATAAATTACATCCAAATTAAGTAAGTTTCAAGAAAGTCAGATATTTTATGTACAATATTTGTCTTGAGTCAGATAAACCTTTATCATTTTAACCTATTAACATAAAAAGCAAACCTACATCAGTACCAAATAAAGCATTAAAAAGGTAACAAATATATAACTTTTTAGAAATGCTCTCAGAACACTAGAGTTAATGACAAAGATTTTATAGTGCAGGAATCTTGGGTTTGTAGCTCTTAGACCATCTCTCTTTCCCTGCGGATGGCACAGCAGAGAACCATACTGAATATCATGCCAATAATCTGTAAAGAAAGCAAACAGACTGGGAGTCAGGAAACCAAAGCATGTTCTTTTATCAGCATGAGGAAAAGCACAGCTGCTCTTCCCAAGTGGGCCAGCAACTTGACCAGTGCATCTGCATTCTATACATATATATACAAACCACAGCTAAAACTACAAGGAGACAGATCCCAATCCAAAGCAGATGCTGAGACATCCCAGCCTCTGCACTGCCTCAGGGCCCTGCAGCACACACCCTGATCCTGCTGGGGCTTGTCCTTAGTGGAATGGCCTTGTGGGCTTATGTACCAGGCACTGTTCTACAGACTCCTGCTCTAAGTATCCTCTGAGCACACAGCAACCCTCTAAAATAATCCGGGAACTCACCATCATTACAGCAATGCAAAGGCCAACTGCTCCGATCACATTGAATTTTGTTTTGAAGACCTCATCAATGGCAACAGGGCAGGACTGGAAGGGAACAGACCGTTCATTAGTGTTTCATATACACAGAAGGTTAGTTTCTGCTTCTTTGAGCTCAAGTCTGCTTGCACTAGAGATGAAAACTAATCTTTTGAAAGCTGCTTTGATCTCACCTTACTTACACATCCTTAAACAGAGTCAGGGATGTTCCAACACAAGAGCTGGTGCAGGAGTTTAAGTCTACTCTTCAAGTCTCTAAATCTCTTAACAGCACCTTAGCTGCAGCAGGATTCCCTTCTCAACACCTGCAGTTTATCAGGTAGATTAGACCAACAGCAGCTGTACCAGGCTTGGCTTGTTACTAATGGCTGTCAACACTTCAGCTGCTGCATTGCTCATCCCCTTCTCAAAATAGATTTGAAGCTACTCTTCAAATTTCCAATTGTTACTGCAATTTTGCAGACACCTTATGAACCCACACTGCATGGGAATGGCAGGACATCCTGGGCCACACACATCTGTGGAATGGGCAGATTCACAGAGGGGCCAGTTTGATGCTCCCAGGACAATGAATTGCCATTGCAGCTAAAGTAAAAATGTAAGTCCAGTCCCTTCCCCAGAAAAGACACATGGTAGTCAAAAAAAGGAGGCACTTTTTTAAGAACTTGGTGACTGGTCAGAGTCTCATCCCAGCTCCTGTCCTACTTGTTCCAGCAACAAACTGCAGTAAGCTGCTGAAAGCTACTTTTTTCTGTTGTTTCTTATCCAGTCCAGAAAAAAAAAAGACTGAATCAAGGATTAAAGGGAGGTACTGGAAAGAATGAATCAGTTCACCCAGAATCCCAATACAGCACTGCTTCTGAGAGGCAGCACAGATCAGCCACTCCTCTATATCCCTTTGATCTCACAGTCTGCCCACTGTTCTTCTACAGTTGGGACTAAGCCATAAACACATCACAAGAAGTCAAGAGATGAAGCTAAAACACACAGCAGAGTAAAGGCAAACAGTAAAATCTGCTCGCTGTCTCAGCTACTCCCATATACTCTAACTCGTAACAGACTGCATGGACAGGACTAAAGATACAGGTGTTACAGATTTAAGGGTCTCACATGGTCAGATATTTCAAGCTGAAACAACTAAAGTGAAAAGAATCGAATCATTAAAGGAATTGCTGCATCATAAGCACCTCATTTTTATGGGGAGACTGATACAGACTGTCCAAGAAAAGGGATAGAGAGCTATACAAGTTGCCTCTCCTGCTATCTGCAGCAGCATTCCAGCAGGGAAACCCAATTCAGAGAATTGCCGTCACAGTGACAGACTCACCTAAAAATGCATTAACCCCCTCTCCTTGCTAAAACTTCAGACTTGCTCCCCTCTAAGCTCTACTTGCCCCTGACCAAGAGGGGAGGTGACACTCCTGGGAAGCACCAGAGGCAATAAGAACAGCAAGAACAGAGCTCCTTGCATTATGGGTTTATTTTAGGCAAAGTTTTGGTCTTTCAGTGTCCACCCCACCAGTCTGTGACACACAGACTGCACATTTCCTGTGCAAGGTCAGATTTCCTGCTGACCCTGGGTGTTCTTTCCACAGTAACAGCAATAAACAGCCTGATTACAGACACAGATTGCTAAGCAAGTGTGATGTGTGAATTTCCCCCGGACTGGAAGGGTTTACTCAGGAGTGTGTTTCTCACTCTACTCAATGGGCAGGGCTGATGGTGAATTAAGCCAGGCTTTACCTTTACACTGATCGCCTCAGTCAGTGTCTTTTTTGGACAGGTTTCCATGAATATATGATCAATACTTCCAGTAAGGCCACAGCAGTTTAGCTACAAGAGAAAATAGAGAGACAGGTTAAATAATCCTTATTTTTGCTCAGTATCTGGTAAAACCCAGAGAAATAAGTTACATGAGTTTTATTACAGAACTTAGCAAATTTGTTTGGAAGTCCAGTCAATATGACTGCTATAAACCCCATTTTAAAAATCCTTTATGATGTTAAATGACGAGGTTCTGAAAGGAACATCTCCTCAAGAGTACACACACATTCATTTTGGTAACAGCTTCTACTCCTCACAGATATATGCAGGAATGAATATTAGGGTGCCTCTAGCTCAGCAACACAGATCTAGGGTTTCCCAACCTGCTTCTGAGTTTTAAAAAAACCAAGAACTAGTTCTAGGCACTTCAGAGGAACACACTGAATTCACTGATACTACATAAAACCACCTTCTCTGTAATTTTGCTAATATTCCTTTGTTTTTTCCTAAGTAGTAAGGTACTTGACTAGTAAAGGGGACTGGATGACATGGAGAACAGTGTGAAGCTGCATTACTGTCTAGTTTAAGTATAATCATGTACTTACAGCGAGCTGAAATGCTGTCAGGGTCTCTTTGGCACCTGGTTGAGTTCTCTTCTTGTAGGTGTCCATGTAGAACTCCTTCAACTCATCAATGATCTATAGGACAGCAAGGAGTTGTGGTGTATTACTGTCTTACCTGAACTATGGAAAACTTACATCAAGCAAGTCAGTCAAAAATTCTGCAGCCTACAATACCCATTCTTTTGGCATGTACAATTAAATGTTGAAAAGAAAGGGGGGACACTATTTCTCACCTGAAACAAGTGAGCCTAACTATATGCTCATCTTGAAAGCCACACCTCAACAGCCAAGAGCGATTCCCCTTCCAAAGCTCTGAACCTCCACGAGGAATGAGAGAACCAAGTGTTTGCCCACTGGTTACCCAAAAATATTCACTATTGTACCCCAGAAGTTTCTACATTCCCCTGTTGTATAACACAAGCAAAGAGCAACACTGGTCATCAGGAATCTTATTTTTAAACAAGACAGAATCTTGACTGTTTGTGATAGGCCACCAGATGCAGAAACACTGAGCCCTTGGCTGACCCAGCTCCTGTCTGGTAAAGCTTCCCTGATAGCCAGGTGCTGCCTGGAGGGCACCTCTAGTGTGCAACAGCCTCTTGGATTCTGGCTTCCCTGCTAGTCTCATATTTAAATATTAGGGTCAGATTTATTGTGTTGTTTTGTTTGAATCAGTCTTCTTCCCCTGCCTCAAACTCCCTGGGTAAGGAGGATTTGGCTCATACTGGTATAGATGTCAGCAGAGGGTTAACTGTGGGCACATTCACAGATTCATGGCATGTTTGGGATCAGAGGGGAGTTTTAAAAACCACCCAGTCCAACCCCCCTGCCATGGGCAAGGGACACCCTTTGCTAGACCAGGTTGCTCAGAGTTCCATCCACCCTGACTTTGGACACTTCCAGGGATGGGGCAGCCACAGCTGCTCTGGGCAACCTGTGCCAGCATCCCACCACTCCAGTGTTAAAGAGCAACCTACCTTTTCTTTATTTGAAAATCCCCAGATCCCAGCGCCAATTTCAAGGGCAAAAATCACAAAAAGGAAGAAGAAGAACTAGAAAAGAAAGACCACATTATTAATGAAGACCACAGGACCAAAAAAACAGCATCACACCCATAAACTGTCCAGTCTTGGGGGAACTGTCACCCAACCAGATTCCAGTCTGGACCACTGGTAAGACCAGGAAAGAGGACACACGGTACTGGGTCAGCATTTCTTCCCAGCAGCGTCAGAAAGCCTGGCAGTGCTTTCCAAGCAGAAGTCCTGCTTTTTGATCAGTGTTAATTAAAGCCAATCACATGTTAACTCGGACTTTGAAGTTGTCCAAGTCACTCAGACACATTATAACAGCTGACACTACTTCTTTTCCCTGGTTTGTCACTCCTACCACTTTAGGAGTCATTACTTAATCTCTAGCTTGCCACCAATGCCCAGGGAAGCTTATGGTCACTTTGTTGTGAATCCCATAAAATAGGAACAAATGAGTTCTCTGTCTTTAATTGACTACCAGGTCCAAAACACCACTATCATTTAAAAGCACTTTAAAGACAGATACTCAGAATTACAACGGGATAGAGGCATCATTTTGCAAGAAATACTTGAATTTAAGTTCTTTCATGACACAGAAGGCGAATTGTTCTTTCAGTGGCTATAGTAGTGGCCTTTTATTAACTAAGTCTTCTGGTTAATTGGATGAGCAGTTCTGCAAGTGTACAGATGTGCACAAGACCAGTAAGCTCAACTGGCCCCTCCAGTCTGAAAACAATGAGGTTGCTCTCCAATAATTGGCTTGCAGAGCAGTTGTCAACTAGAAGAGCTCATCCTGTGACTATGAAAAGCAGAGGCTTGTTGTTTCAAGGATCAAATACCACAGTTCTGGTCTCTAAGATTAAAGATTGCACAACCTTCAGGGTCCAGGATAAACTGTCTAGGAAACAGCATTACTCTCATCAACACTTTTGTTCTGTGTTTACAATACTCCCAGTTTTGACACTTGAATGTCTGAATATGTCACATATTCAGCCTCTTGATGCCATCCTGTATTCAAATACACCACGAACATTTGGGTTATGGGCCAGAAATGAAAAGAATATTTAACGTTTCAGCATTATGTAGGTGACCATGAGTTCAAACATTGTGATTGTTTTGGCTCCACAATCTGCTGCCCCTTAACTGCACTAATATTTTCCTTCCTTTCTCCTGTTGCCAGAAATTCCAGCACTACTCTGAACACTTACCAGGCCAAGCATACACTGAGATTCCTGTGATGCACCACAGCATCCCAAGAAACCAACCAGCATCATAAGTGCCCCAGCTCCAATAAGGATGTAAACACCTAGGGAGGAGGAAAACAAAAACATGTATATGGACTAATTGAGACCTGAGCAGCAAGTTATAAAATCAGCTGTTCCACAAATAGCATTTGTAGCCTTTACCAGGGTTTAAGTTTCTTTACTGAAGTGTTCCAAGTAAAGAAAAAAAAAAAAAGGCTTATGCTTAATTTTCAAAGCAAACATCTCAAAACTTGTGGGGAAATATATTGATAAATAAATCCTTCAACTTGTGCCACTACTGCAGCTTCACAAGTTTTAGAAAATGGTCGAGATAAAGCCATCTAAAACAAAGCTACAAGATACTTTTTAAAAATGGTTCAGAGCCAGAGTTTTCAACTTATCTTCAGGTGAAAAGTGTGTTGCAGTTAGATAGAGCTGGAATAGTGATTTATCAACAACAGAGTTCTTGAAGCAGATTCCTCTTCAAACTGTAAAAAGTGTTGGAGCTTGTAAACTATTCTGCCCAGAATTTAGCTAGTGAGTGTGCTGGAACAGAAACATTTCTGGGCTAAAAGACTCCATTTATGCCCAATCCTCTGGCTCCTGAACTTGGGAACTGCCAGCTTAAGCATCATAGCTCAAAGCTGGTGAGAGCAGCAAAACTGGCAAGCAAGGCAACTCCCAAAGAATGGCAAGAAAGTACTACTGTGGTGGTGAAACATCAAAGAATCAGCACAACACGAAGAATGAGTATGGCATTTCTATCAATATGGACAAAATACAGCTCAGAGACCCGGTCAATAGTAATTAAAGAAAGCCAGCATTTGCAAGTGACATATTCTAGATGTAAACCAATAAGATCAGCTGCCAAAATAAATATCTACTTGGTTAAGCATATGTAAGGGATTAAGCCTGACATTTCTTATCAGCAGGAAATTCCTGCACTGATTTTTTTTTTTTAAACTCAGCTTAAACTTATTTCATTTTAATTTTTCCAAATGGAGGAGTCCATTAGTACCTCTTATTTCAGTTTATTTTCAGTTGTATAGAAAGCCTTTCAGATAACTTGCTTTGTTAGGAGCAAAATGACAGATTAATTGAATTTCTTATTGGAAACTGCAGTCAGTAACTACTCCTAGAAAAGTAAGTTAAAACAGCAATTCCTATTAATCTTCTTCTTAAAACTCAGTTTAACCTACAGAGATTTCACACAGGTTTCACTGGCTGCATTCAGGCAGTGCCTGAAGTATCACATCATTAAACTTTTATGTTTTAGGAGGTGAAAGAGTTGTTTCGGACTACCCAAAATAAGACTTGTTAAATATTTAGCTCCACAGCCAAGTTTAGATTTCTGCTCCCTTTCCAGGGTCCAGCTAAGAGCATCTGGAAATCTTCCTGGCAGCTTTAAGAACCACCCAGTTTGCTATGATGCCATCATATCGAGGGCAAAAATACAGGTTTTCTCACAGATAAGCTTGAGGCTGCAGTTCATTCAGTTCCATGAACACTTCAATATTCCCAACTACGATCTCCAACAAGTCTTTACTGACCCTTCAGGTATGAGTTTGGGTGTTGTGACAGTCTGAGTAGCCCAACACAGGAGCCAGTTTTTTTGGCAAGAGAAAGACCAAGCCATCCACCCTGGGAATGGCCAATGATTGACATGGCAAATCCAAGTGCTACAGGGATGTGAAATATATACACACAGGGACTGTCCAAACTGAAGATGATAGAAAAACATGTTAGAAAGGTATAATTTGAATTGGCTTTCTTCCCAATTGTTAGAGGTCTTCAAACACAGATGCTTGATTTCAAACAATCATAGGATGGCCTAGGTTGGAAAGGATCTTAAAGATCATCTCATTCCAACCCCCTGTCATGGGCAGGGACACCTTCCACCAGCCCAGGTCACTCAGAGCCCCATCCAACCTGGCCTTGGACACTCCCAGGGATGGGGCAGCCACAGCTTCTCTGCCCAACCTGTGCCAGGGCCTGCCCACCCTCACAGGGGAGGATTTCTTCCCAATATCCAATTCTATCAGTCTGAAGCCATTCCCCCTTGTCCTGCCACTCTGGGCCCTTGGAAATAGTTTCTCTCCATCTTTCCTGTGGGATTCCTTCAGGTACTGGAAGGCCACAATTAGGTCAGACTGAAGCCTTCTGTTTTCCAGCTGAGTAATCCAAACTCTCTCAGCTTTCCCTCATAGGAGAGGTGCTCCAAAGGTTTAAACACACCTACAGGAGACAACAACCAAAGTGCGTGTGTTCCCCACCCAAGTCTGAAAGGCACCATAGACATCAAAATCAGAGTTCAGGTAAAATTCAATTCAGTCAGAAACTCCTGTGACACTAGCACAGCAAACTAAAAACATGTGTGTGTCCCTTAACTGGCCATACTGCAAACAGAGTATGGCAAGGAACACCCTCCAGCTGGCCTAGCTCAAGCTACATTGATCCAGGTTGGCTGGAACAGCTGCTCAATACAGACCAAGATATTTGTGCATCCTTCCCACTCTGTTCAGTATAAATTAGAAAAATGGGGCTGTAGGAGTTAAGACAACAGTACATGTGCCCCTTCTGAGGGATGAGCCAACAGAGTTGTGGGTTTGGGTAGCTTGGGTTGGCCACTTTGGGGAAAAAAATCAGTTATTGATGCCATCTGTGGTTACTCAGTTTAGTTTAGTGTGAAACTGTGCTGACTCTCATTGTGAGGAGCATCAGGAAGAGACACACTGTGTGTCTACCAGGAGGCCATGGGATTACAAAATACTTAGCAACAGCAACCGAAGAAGAACTGCAGGATTTAAGATGGGAAAAAGGATGAAGAGCCAAGAAACCACTCACATGACTGTTTGCACCAGAGCTCAAAGAGCAGCTGGCCCCCAGCACCAGCCAGTGGAAGCTGCTCTCTGCCCCAGCAAGGCTGTTCAGGGCTGTTTTGTCTTTACCCCCAGAGGAAGACAAAGGTTTCTCAGCAGTCTGGCAGTCAGGGCACACAAGTGTAATCTACCCCAGCTCACCTGTGTAAAATGTTGTCTGGTTGTCTTCCAGTTCAAAGACGCTTTTGGTCTGCGAATCAAAGTGAAGCCATAGTCCCACTGCAAGAACTGCTGTTCCTGCAAGCTGTAAAAACAAGGAAGCCTTGTTGAATAATACCAATTAATACATTCACCCTTACATTAGCAACAACATCAGAAGCAAACACAGCTTTTATTTAAAGAGCTGGTGACAGAGGACCAGCATAAAAGGATGGGGACACCAAAACATGAACAAACTTATTCCCAGACATGAGGCACCTTGTTGACAGATAGTATAAACTGCAATGCCACAGGAGAACAAGGCCATTTTTGTTCCTTACTGAAAATACTCAAGGTTTAGCCAAGTGTCAGTGGAAATACTGACCCTTCCCACCCATTGTTTTATTCTGAGTGACTTGCAATGACATTGCATGGCTCAGGGATCCGAAATCTTCACATTGAAGGACAAGTGTATCACAAGGAAAAGTGCATTGTGAGGGCAGCAAGAAGCTTTAGTATATTGAAAAGACTGTTCAGAGTTCAGTGTACCAGAGAAGGGAGTTCAGAAAGAGTGCTCTTCCTTGCAAAACAGGATAAAACCAACCCATTAAGTCACCACACTGACAGGAAGAACATACTGGCTGCTGAAGCAGCAGCATTGCTGCCATAGAGCAATACAATCTAATTTTAGGTAATATTTAGTTTTGTTTCGCTATCATCTCTGCCTGTGTGCCTCCACATTCTTCTTAACATTGGTGCCTGTGTCTGCAGCAAGTCATTTTGTGCATAAATTAGCTTTTGGATGAAGCATCTTGCAGAAGGCATCAGAAGAGTGTTGCAAGAGAGAGGGGATTGCACTCTGGTAAGGCAAACAGTAATAGCTTATTGTGAACAGACTGAATCGTCCATCAGAAAGAAAAAAAAATGGGGTTGTCTTGCATGTAAAAAAAGAATAACCCAGGTCAAACTAGAAAGCTGGAGAGTGTGCTTCTCAGCTCTTCCTTTGAGGGCCATTTCACTATGAAAAAAAGTTCTACAAAAGTGAGATGAGGACAGAAATCCCAAATGCTGCAGCAGACATAAAAAATTTAAACTTAAGAGTGAGCAGTAAGTTCATAAATTCTGGTGCTTTAGTCAGGCAAAGAAAGCATAAAGAGCAAAAAAAAAAAACCCCAGACCAAAAAAACAAACTCAAAACAAAAAAACAAAGCCTTCTCTGATAAGAAGCCCCTCCTAGAAGATAACAACATTCTTGATTTGCCTCCAGGAAGCTGGAAAGCGTTTATTAATGTCAGCTTTCAGTGGGAACATGGATGGTGTTCCCACAGAAATTATCTGTGGATACACCCCTTCCACACCAAGCCCACCTTGAGCCTGGGAGCCCCTTCTCCCTGCCATGGGAATGTTCCTGCTCCAAGGCAGCCCCAGGTTTGCTGGCCATGGGTGTCTCCTCTAACTCTGAGAAAACAGGGAGAGCTTTGAAGAGGATGGAGCTAAGCAAGGGTTTAAGGGAAGGGATGTCCCTTGCAGCTTCTCAGCAGAACACATCCCAGCTCAGGTGCAAGGGATTCCAGGTATCAGCAAAGAAAAGCAGGAGGCCAGGAAAACCAGCATTTCTTGTATGGCAGGCACTCCTATGAGTCCCAGGCCTGCCTCAAAGAGGAGCTGCAGGGAAAACAGATCGAGTGATACCCAGCACAGCAAGAGCCAAGCCCCAGTGGAGATTTCCAGAGCTGTGCAAAAGGCGCTTTGGTGGTGCCACAGGTGCTGACTCACAAAGCACACCTGCACACACCTCCTGCCTGCCTCCTCAGGGCCACACTGACCACATTATGAAGGGATGCTGAAGAGCCTTGGTAGGACACAGCCTGTCACAGCAGTGTTATTATTTCCATTTATTGCGCCCCAGCAGCACCCCAAGGGAAGGGAGAGGTGCGACAGGGGCGCTGGCAGGGAGGAGGGGTGCTGCCCCACCTGCACTCCTCGCTACAGCATCACCTCAAAAAGCCCTCGCAACCTCATCTCATCCCACTTCAGTGCCTCAGTTCAAAAACCAGAAGGGTTTAGTGATGGAAAGAACTCATGCACAGCTTCTAGCCTATGCTTAAATCCCCCAGTGTTTAACAACACTGCTCGAGACTCACCCTCCTGGGTCACTGAGCAGTCTTCAGCTTTTACAGGGATCCAGCTCTGCGTCATTAGAAGGAACCTACAGCCTCTGCTTGTTTCCTGGGAACTCATGAATTGCAAAACCACAGGCCTGAGCACACCCAGCTGCTCTCACCTACCTACCTGTACTTGTGGCTTGGCAAGCCCCAGTGTTTGAGCAGAGAGCACTGCAAATGGAGCAGGGCACAGAAAAGGGCCACAGCTAAAACCCAGGGCTGATCCCCCAGCAGACCTTTAAGGCCTGAGTATTCACATTGTGAGCAAACTTTAAGCCATGCCACAACCATAATCTAAAAATTCCAAGCTAAGGAGAAGGCTCAGTTAATGAGCCCTTCAGAGAGAAACTGGTTGGTTCACATTAGGGAGAAGTGGTGTACCCAATACAGCTCCTTCCAAAAAACAAACTTAACCCTTCCCCACCACCGCCCAGAGCTAGGTGCCATGCCTTCTCCTTGGAAAAGCAGTCACTCTGTGAGAAAGGTTAAGGTGCCAAGGAAGGCAGGAGACTTAAAGGATCTCAGAACAGTGATAACATTTAATGCCAGTGAATTGCTCCACAGCGGTAAAAAACTGGTATCGTTTTAATTCTAATTCTCTCTGTGGTGGACTAGAAATAAAATGCAGCTCCTTCTTTCAAGAATAAGCAACTTTTTGTCTCAGTTTAAGAAAAGCATGCTTGTGTGCTCAACTCCGTGCTCTTCCTACCCACACTGACCACTGAACTAAAAAAGGCAGTTTTAAAGCAAGTAATTCGAAGCTTCAAGTTTCCATCAAAACAAGGAGAAACAAGGACACACCAGCACCAGGCTCTGGGGAAGAGGCAAGCACGGCCCCTGGGCACTCTGGCAGACCAGAGGCTGATGCAGAGTCACCTCTCTGCTCACCAGGGCTGTGCCGGCAGGTTTGGCAGCTGTGCTGGCGTGGTTTGGCAGCTGTTTCTCCTCCCTTGGGGAAGGGGTGCAATGCCCCTCACCTTGGCTGCACGGAAGCAGATCCCCTGCAGACCTAGTTGCTGGGTTTTTGTTTGGAAATCCAAGTGTTTTCCCAGCTAGCAGACCTGTTTTGTCATAGGAGTTGAGCAATATGCAGTGTTTCTAAGCAGATCTACCCTGGACTGAAAAAGAAATTTAACAGAAAGAGAACAGCCCTGTGTTTTCCTGAAGTTAGTCACTTAGTTTTGCACACACAGAAGGAAGGTTTTTGTGCTTATCAGACATGTTAAGTGTATGTTTCTGCAGCGACAAGCACAGCAAAAGGAGATCAGAAGACAGGGTGGTTTTGCTTTTTCCCCCCCAGTCTGACCAAAATGTGAAGTTAAAGGGATACTACTCAATTGGAAAATCTGTAGCACTGATTTTCCACTAACACCATGCTACTGACTTCCCTGCCCAAGCCAATGAGCCTTCCTGGCTTTTCCCCTGCCCACTACTCCCAGCTCATTTCTGCTCCACTTGTCCATTCCCTGGCTGCAATGGACATACGCTAAACAAGGACAGAACTACCTGGTCATTCCTCTGCTAGCCCTATGGAGGCTTTTTGGGTTTTGGGGGGTTTTTTTGCATCACATGCAAACACACCCCTCCTGGCCTCAAAAGCTCACTCCTGCACACATCTTTCTGCCTGTTACAACAGGAAAAGCAGCTTATTATCATCTGCCTTCCTATCTCACTCCCTCCTCTTACCCATCCCATGCGTTCTCCAAAGTCAGCCCTTTCCATTGCTCTGGTCTGCCCCTTGAAAAGGACAGGATTTTGCCTCTGGAATACCTAAGGGTGTGTCCCAGTACTTATCTCTGACACCCTGCTTTGTTTAGCCTTCCACGTGCCAAGAGACAACTTTAAAAGAACCTGTACCACAGTCAGGATACACCTGGGATGAAAAACAACCTGTCTGTCCTGGAGGCAGGAGCCAAACAGAATACTCTGCCTTGCTCCCCTCACCATCCCTGCCTAACTGGAGCATCAGCTTAGAGTATTCCTCAGTACTCAATATTATCAAGCAATTCCCACTGCATTCCACCAGCCCTCTCCCACCAACTCCTGAGGTTTCACAGACATGGTTTCCCAGCAGAAGGCTTGCACAGGGAATAATTAGATTTAATGACACTGGTGTAAACACAGGCTTTTCAAAACAGAAACTCCAGTTTTGTTCACATATCCCATAGATACAGGACACTGTTTTGGGAAGCTGGAAAGTTTCTTTTGGATTTAACCACTATTTATCAAGTTTTGTGCAGTCCCTTCTCACCTTGATCCATCTCCAGAAAGAACAATCCCCAGACAAGCACCCCACTTGCTACACACACCTTACAGAATCTTATCTTTCCACAGGCAGAGCCACCTCTCAAGGAGCTCAAGGTCCAAGCAGTTAGCAAGTCCTTAGAGCTGGCAGATAAAGCTTTAGGAGGGGGGACACCCTCCCCCAGGATCCCCCAGTTTGCTCCCAGTCCATCCTCCACTTCCACAGGGTGAAGGCAGGGGTAGGGAAGAAATGAGACACTGCAAGAACTCCAGATATGTGGCTCAAAGTCTGTAAAACAAGCCTTTGCATATGAAGCTATGGCTTCTGCTGCTTTAGCACATTCAGGCCAAGCCTACCTACACCTTGTACCAAGCTCAGGGCATAACCTCTAGCAGAAGCTAAGTCACTATGTGGAAATACAGAAGTCAAAGACAAATACTACTTTCAGTGTTGTCAGCTAAGCCTTGCATCCAACAGAACACATACTAATTTTTTTTCTTGAAGTAAGAAGGTATGTCAGGTTTCACAGGACTGTTCCTTACACATTTTCCCCAGGGTGTGCCAAGAGTACATTGAAAAAGCCACCCTATTCATTTCAAGAGCACTTAAACTTTTAGGTCAAAATCTGACTCTGCATAAGACAGACAACTTATTTCTCACTGTGTAAAGACAAAACTAACAAAGCCAGGACCAGATCTGTAGCGTTGCAAAGCACATAGGCAAAGAAATTGAGAACATTTTGAGTAGTAATGAACTGTTTCTGTCCTGTTACTTTCTCTATACTTAATCTATAAATAAAACCCCATAAACAGTAAGTACAGATGAGGCTCATCATCACTCTCACCCCTCAATTACAGGATTAGTGTTATCCGCAACAGCAGAGGCTTTCAAACTTTCTGGGGTAAAAAAAAAGCTTCCCTAACAGATGTGCAATGAGTGCTTGCAGACACAAGAAACTGCAGCTATTTTCAAACTTCTTTGGAAAAAAGTGGACTGGAAAGGAAGTATTTCCTTTCTGCTTAGCTAGTTTCAAGAATATTGTGGCCTGTGTTAATGTCACAGCATTTATTGCAATAAAATGGTGCTCCAGTACAGTAGGAGCAGCATTACAGAATTCCTGAACCACTGCCAAGACTAGTGCCCATCTCACACAAGTTCCTATTCAGAAGCCAGTCTACTATATTTGCAATTTGAATTGCAAATAGGAGCTAGGACTGCTAGAACTCTGAGGACAAGTAGATTCACATCAGGTTTCTCAAGGCAACACAGTCCAACTCAGTCCTGACTTCACAGCACTTACTGGAGTCAAAATACACTGAACTGAGCCCAAGCAGCATTTTGATTCATACTAAATCAGTTGATTACAGAAACTAAAAGCAACTAATTTCTGTTCCTCCTGTATGTGCTCGCATATATATATACAAACATACACATGTGTATTTCCCTGTCCATCCTGCTCCACTGGAGCAGGAAAGACCCCCTGAATTGCTACCAGCTGTTCTTGGTGCACATGAGCAGCTGAGATTATGGCTCAGAACAAAGTCACAGATATATTTAAGTTACAGAAAGAAAAGAGCTCTCCAGGCCTTACTTTGCGCATCTTTCTTCACGAGGCACTACCACAGACAAAAGCATTTGCTCATAAAACACAAAACACTCTGGAGATTGGGGAGCCAGGACAAGACACTTGCCTAATAGTGTAAAGCAAGAACAGGACTTGCTCAAAACCTCAACCTGAACTCTGACTGCATGCTACAGCACTTCACCTAAAATACATTACAGCACCAGTATTAGCAGCAGATGTCTTTGTATCTCGCAAAACTCACAAGGGCAAACCCCAGCATTTAAGTTTAAAGGTGCAAGCCCTTGCTTTTGCCCAGCAGCAGCGGGAGAACACGCAGGCACCTTCCTGGCATGCTCCAAGCAGCTCAGGAGCCCAGTTTTCCTAGGAAAAGGCTCTGTCACCAGGGCCAACAAGCCTAAGCAAACTTTGGGAGTGAAGGGAGCTCACTCAGCAAGAGGCAGTCAGTATTACACAACTCAAGGTAATCAGGCACTGCTCACACTAAGCCCGTTCAGAGCCAGCTTTGCTAAGACCACTCCACTGCTTAGGTTTAAGGCACATAATGTGTTATTTCCATTGACTTCCTGCCAAGCTCAAGCCAGCCTGGTGGGAAAAAAAAAACCCAAACAAAAATTCGGTCTTTAGAGTTCTGCAGCAGCTTCAACACCTCCCTCCCCCATCCCAAATCAACCCCAAACTTCTAAGGACCTGAAGTGGTGCAAGTTTCATTACAGAGCAGAATGTCAGGGATACCACAGCAACACTTGATCCAAGGGGAAAACACAGCCACCCCTCCTCATTCCCACCCCTCCGAGAGGGCACTGAGTCACCCAACTTTACTGAGCTATTAAAACACAGCAGTAAAAGCAATTCTCTACAAGTGCAGTGCTTAACCCGACTTCAGAAGCCTTTGTAGCAAACACCCACCAGTCTCTCCCCACCTTCCATTCAAGCCACAAGTAAGACTTTAATCCAAGCTCTGAAGTTGCAAAAGTTTCAGGGAAGACCATGCTAGTGCCCAGCCTTACCACCTGGAGAAAGGCCATCAGATCAGCCATCACCAGAACCAAGCACAGCATCCTACAGGATGCTCCTCAGAAAAGGTTGTTGGAGCAGGGCACGCAGGAGCATTTCTGAGGACTGACCTCCTGGCTTACAAGGAGAGTACTTGAAGGTTGTGCAAAGACACACACAGGACCTTGAAAGAAGAAAAATGAGCAAAAGGCTGAAACCCACGTGAGCCAGCAGCCCTTCACTTGTACCTACTCCCACAGCACTTGCTGGGGAGAAAGCTCCACTGGTGCTCCCACAAACACTGTTCTTCCAAAATGTCCTCTTTCCAAGCTTAACACCCCAGTTCTTGCTCACTGGCTCTTCCAGTGAGGCCTTGTTACTTGGACAATCAGGATGCTACAGACCTCTAGCACATTTCCCTCATCTGTTTCCAGGCTGAAGAATCCCAAGTACAGTTTCTGATGGCAGAAACCCTCCTCCTCCTTTCCCAAACATCACCAGGCTCCACTATGATCCTCTCAAGGTAGGTCGAAGACAAGAGCAGCTTGCAGCATTGCAGCATGTGATGGATTTTTGCAACTTTAGGCACCATCTTCCCTTGGACCTTCGCTTCTGAAGCTGCTTTTGCTGTGTTGATACTGAGCACCCAGCTGGTGCTTTTGTGAAACCATCACAGATCCTTTTCTCCCAAGACTACATTACTCTGGGGCAGCATCAGCCCCTGAACCATCCAGTTGATAACTCCAGGCTGCTTCTTTTTGAAGAATCATTCTTCTCTGCCTATTCCAGATGCACCATGCGTGTCACTCTCCATGGATCCCAGCATAGCATAAAGCAAAAACCCAGCCTCAAATTCATTGCGTTTCAGCCCGCCAGCACTGAAGTGAATGGTGAGCAAGGGGGGTTATACCTAATTGCAACTCATTTATAGTTCTGAAGGAACTGTTGTACGACTCTGCAGAGCTGTTAATCAGCATTTGATTCTGTTTCAGGTCCTCTGCATCAAGAGGTCAGTTCAAGCCTGAGCAGGACTCAGAGTCAGAGAGAGGTAATGGCACAGAACTTCATCAAGAGCTTCCTCAGTAAAATAAAGTCCTGCAGAACAACACTGCCAAGACTCTGACACTCAGACCTATTAGTGCCTTGTAAGGACTCCCTGGTCTAAAAAGGGGTTATTAGTTNGAACTGTTGTACGACTCTGCAGAGCTGTTAATCAGCATTTGATTCTGTTTCAGGTCCTCTGCATCAAGAGGTCAGTTCAAGCCTGAGCAGGACTCAGAGTCAGAGAGAGGTAATGGCACAGAACTTCATCAAGAGCTTCCTCAGTAAAATAAAGTCCTGCAGAACAACACTGCCAAGACTCTGACACTCAGACCTATTAGTGCCTTGTAAGGACTCCCTGGTCTAAAAAGGGGTTATTAGTTGGATTTGCCTTTGTAATTATTCCTAAAGCTTTCCCTTTGCTAACCTTATTGTATTTTTGTATTTGACCCACTAGCATTTACAAACCTTTATTTCCTTCCTTTCCATACAGCTTCAACTTTGGCAGTTCCTCACTTTTTGTTTTCATAATCCCCTATACCAAGTCGTTTCAGCCTTTATGCTTCCTCTCACCCAAGCCTCTGATGGATGCAAACACATGCCACCCAACATGCCATCCACAGATACCTGCAGGTTTGCTGCAGACCATTTAAGTTCCTCACCTGTCCTTTTG